>PKML01030728.1:437830-448980 GCA_002933935.1 Eutrema yunnanense
AAGGAGAGAAAGAGCTCAACCCAAGTGCAGATCACACCGACATATGATCCTTGTGCTCCGGCAACCAGGATGGAAGTGAAGACACTTAATGATCACGTCAAAAAACTGTCGTATGTCGTCACACTCGACCTATATTCTAGAATAATTAGCTCGATGTCTAACACGCGTAATATATTCTGTAGAGGTTATCCGAAGAGGGAGGCGAACACATCCCTATCTTGGTACTACAATCTGCGCACCCCCCAGGAATGGCTGCATGACACGGTTAGTATATAATCTGGTCGGGTTTAATGATTTTCTGTTCTCAGACTTGATTTGCAGTTTGACATTGTTGTTATCTCTTTTAGACTTCCTTCAGACTTCTTTAGAGGTCTGGTGTCAGACTTCTTTTCAAGTCTGGTGAAAGAATTTCTTTTCTCAGACTTGTTTTGCAATCAGACATTGGTGTTCTCTCTTTTAGAGTTTCTTTAGACTTCTGTTTAAGTCTGATATTTTTTGCGCAATGTTGACTGAATGCAGCAAATAGATGATGGGATTGATCTGATGAGGCTTCGACAACACGAACACCCGGAATGGTTGTGAAGAGCGGCGAAGGAGAAAATGTGATGCACACGGCAAGGAGGCTGCCACCTGGTGTATGGGATTACCATACTGGTGAACTACCCTTATTCCAGAAATCAAACAAGACTTGGGGGCTGGAAATTGATTACATCTACACTGCTTTGCACGTTGGGGGAAATCATTGGATAGCTACTATGATTTCTATTCCGGATAGGCACGTAACCATATGGGACAGCATCATTGGACGGAAAACCGATGAGGTGGTAGGAGCGGCAGTGGCACCTATATGTGAGATCTTTCCCTACGTGATGCATTGTTTGGCCCCAGTAGATGAAAGTTGGAATTATCCCCTTGAGCGATACACCTACACGATCGTAAGGAGCCCGTAACTTCCCCAAAATATCCAGACAGGTGATTGTGGGGTGTTTTGTTTGAAGTTCATTGAGTTCCATTCTCTTGGGATGCCGTTTCCGAAGTGGTTGTGTGATAAGAACATGAAGACTTGCAGAGAGAAGCTTACGTATGAGATATTAACTAAGCTCTGCCGAACAGGTAAAGAGGCTCGTACCGACACCGAGAATGAATTGCTAAACGTCTACGAATAGGTGAAGTAGAGTTCCTCTTTAACTTTTGGATTCCCGAGAACAATGGATTCTTGCATATATTTATCTTTTGTAGATGTAAGAAAAACTCATCCATCTTTTGGCTTACTTTCTGCGGGAATTTTTTGTGCCATGCCAATTGTGATGTCAAAAGTGTGTTGGGCATATGTAGGGTATTTCTAGGGTAATTGGTTTAAGACTTCTATAGAAGTCTGGTGTCAGACTTCTAATTCTATCTTTTGTAATGAATTTCTCTTATTAGACTTATATTGCAGTTTGGAAAGGGTGTGATTTTCTTAAGACTTATTTAGACTTGACGAGATGCAACAAACACATAAGTACTACAAATTAAGTTTAAGTCAACAACAACAACCAACGATTAACACAACAAGTTCTTAGACTTAGACAACTTAAAAACCGACTTGGAAACGAAATATTGTACTGGAAAGACACCAACAGACTCCTCTCAGACTTTCTTCAGACTTCTCTATCAGACTTCTAAATTGCATTCGTCAGTACATCAGACTTCTACCAGATCTAATCCTTCTCAGGTTTGGTTACCTGTCTCCACCGAAAAAGACAGCAGCTTTTCATATACAGTAGATAGATGAAAACAACTATAAAACAGGTGAGTGTAAGGTGATTTAGCTTACACAATTTGGTTTTTTTTGGCCTAGTTGTTTGCAATTAGAACAAGTATATTGCTTGGGAAGCTTCCGTGGTTTATTGCCCTTTGTCTTGGCAATTTCTAGCCAAGTTTGCCACCTCGACTTCTGAGGTCTTCCAGGAGGACGAGGATTATGCGGGGGAAGGACACGTACGGTGTCAGGAGCTTTCATAGTACAGTTCTTCGGAAGGATGTTCATTGCGTATGCCTGAAACAGATAGTCCCTACCGTATGATGGGCATGGCAGCGTATATGGGTGTAGCTCAAGTTCTGGTGCAGCGCAGATTGCATGTGAGCAAGGTATCTTTTCGTAATCCCACACGCCACATTCACACGTTCGGTTGTGCAAGTCGACCACACAATTCCTATGTCCTCCCTTTACAAAGAATCGAAACCCATCAACGCGTTCCGCCGTCATGAAGTCCGCATAATATTCACGAATAGCCATCAAATATGCAGTCTCTAAGCTTTGTGAAAAAATACTCCCACGAGGCATCATTCTCAGAGTCTACAATGCCAAAAGCCAACGGGAATATTTGAAAATTGGCGTCTTGTGAGGCCGCCACTAGTATAACACCTCCATACGGCCCCGTAAGATGCATACCATCTACCACAATGACTCTTCTAAGATACTTAAATCCCTCTATGGAACCTCTAAATGCTAGAAATAGATATTTAAATCTATTCTCCTCATCTAGTTCTAAAGCAGTCTGCGTTCCCGGGTTGGTTTGTTCGATTCCATGCAATAAAGCATGCAGTCTCTCATAGCCATCTTCCGCTGATCCTCTCACCAACGTTTAAGCATGTAACAACGCTCTGTATGCGGTTGTGTAGCTCATCTTAATCCCATACTGCTTGGTCATTGATACTAAGACATGCTTTGGTGTAATCTTCTCAATTATTCCAAAACATTCTAGAAACAACCAACCAATATAACGCGGAGTATGACTTTTTTTCTTAGCCTTCCTGTCCAGCGTTGAACATGTGCAGGCTCTATTGTAGATCATCACCCAAAGAAGTCTGATACTTTTTCCCCCATTTTGGTCAACTTTTGAAAAATTTCGGTCAATTACTACCACTACCCTGTTTTTTTTTCAGACTTCTGATTCCGTGTGAAAAAACAGTCAACTTCCGGTCAAAGTCGCTCATTTTTCCTTCATACTGGATATGAAGTCTGAATAAAAAGTCAAGTTTTCGGTCAATTGCAAAACTACCCTATGCCTCGATTAGAGGATTTTTCTTGATTTTTTGTTTTCAAAGGAAATTACCGGACTTCAATTTTAATCTGAGTATTTAAAAGTCAATTGCAAAACTACCCTCTCGTTGACCATGTGGGTTTCATCAGACTTCTAAAGCAGATCTGAAAATCGACGATATGCAAAAATTCGTACCTATATCCGTTTAGATTTTGTTTTCACCCTCGTCGAGCGCCCAGAACGTCTAATATCACCAAAATCCCGCAAGCCCAGTCGTGTTTTGCCATTTTTATGCCATAAAAATGATTTTGGTAAGTTTGAATCGGAAAATCGAGGGGAAATGGGAGAAATCGGAGAGGAGAACTCGCGAAAAGGAAATCCGAGCTCTATTCTAGGCCTTTAATGGCGAAAAAATGGGTTAGTTACTGCATTAACTCGTCGACGATGGTGGTTGTCGTGGATGTTGAAAATTTCTGGCAATGGCATTTCCGTAATTAAGTTAGATCTGAAATTTTTTTTTGTCTTTTGAAAAAAACGTTAGACTCTAACAGCAATATGAGGAATGGCATTTGCGTGAATACCAAGATTCTTAAAGGGTAATTCGTGGGATTCTGAAAAAGAGGAGAGGAAGGGGGCATCTTTAGCTTTGACTTCAAATTGTAGGGTATTTTTGCAAATAGGCCATAAATAAGACCTATATCATGGTTAAAATCGGGTAAAAACCATGATATATCAGCCAGAAACGAAGACAACTTCTAATCAAGATTCCAAGGAGAAAGCTGAGGGTTCCAACACAAGGAATCGAGATATCCAGTGTTATAGGTGTCATGGAAAGGGTCACTTTGCCAACAAATGTCCAAACCATCGAGCTATGATTTTGAAGGACAATGGCGAGATTGAGACCGAGGAAGTCTCGGATTCTACACCATCTCTAGAGGAGAACGAGGAGTATGCGACAAAAGGAGAGTTATTAGTCTTGAGGAGGACATTGGTGATACAAGACAAGGCTAAAGAGGAAGAGCAGCGTGAAAATTTGTTCCATACAAGGTGCTTGGTGAAGGGGAAAGTGTGCAGTCTCATCATTGATGGAGGAAGCTGTACCAATATTTCTAGCACAACCAGTGTAGAGAAGCTGAATCTTGAGACGCAGAAGCATCCTCATCCATATCATCTTCAATGGTTGAACAACCAAAGGAACATGAAGGTAATTGCACAAGTAAGAGAATTCCTTTATCGATTGGAAAATATGTGGATGAAGTTTTGTGCGATGTGTTTCCAATTGAGGCCGATCACATTCTGTTTGGATGACCGTGGCAATATGATCGTAAGGTTATGCATGATGGTTCATCCAACAAGTATTCATTTGAGACCGAAGGAAGAAATATCACTCTTGTTCCTATGACGCCACAAGAAGTCCTTCAAGATCTATTGATACGAGAGAAAATGAAGAAAGAAAACACTGTGAGTGAATCCCCAACCACTAATCACCCAAAAGAGAGTATGAGAGAATCCAAGCAAAATGCCTTTGAGAGAAAAGCCGTGAGAAATTCAAAATCTCTTGTGAGAAAATATGATGCTAAGAAAGCTTTACTTTCTAAACAATTTTTATTTATGTTTAAGAAAACTCCCATGAGTTTTACTTACCCTACACCGGTGCCACCGAGTGAAAACACTTTTCTTTTGCAGGGCTTTGAAGACAACTCCAGAAGACAACCGTGGAAGTAAGCAACAAATCGGATCCGAGGGAAATCAAATCGTTCAAGGAGAAGTAACGAGGATGGAGGGTCTTTTGAAACTTGTGGAACTTAGTTATTCTGACTTTAAGGATGCTAGCGATCACGAACCACTTCAAGTTCCAGCACAGATCACTTCCACAACAAACAAGAAATGCTTGCAATGTAAGTATAATCTAAGTCCATATTTGAGGACAAATCCTTTTCAAGAGGAGGGGGTTGATGCGATCATGTATCAGATTGAACCTGAACTTGTAGCTAAGCTTGATCCAGATGATATTGACGAGGTCAACAGACCAGTAGTTGAACCAAAACTCCATCAAACTCGCCACACAAGTGGCAACAGATTCAATAAGGATACATGTGCCTTTCTTGGAGCATTTAAAATCACCCACGAGGATTCAGCATATGAGACCACTTGAAAAATATTCTCAGCTCACATAGAGCAATTCTCGAAGTGGAATCAGTCCAATCCAAATTCAGAAGAAGGATTTATTCAATTTACAAATTGGGTGATTCCCAACTTACCCGATTTGGACATACACGGTTTATTTGGAGGTTTCCGACCAAACCCGGAGGAGTTAAGCTACAAATCAACCTGTTCTACAATCTTGATCCATCAGAGATTCATGGAGAATTGGAATCTCATTCTATCAATCATCCATCAGAGGTTCTACAGTCTTTAAGATTGGTCTTTGTTTATTTTCAATGTAGCTTTGTTTTCCCCAATTTTTCTTCTATATAAACTCTTGTAATCTAATTCTATCAATCATCCAACTTTTTATCAACTTCTTTCTTTGAAATGTGAGAGTGATTCTCCTTTTTCTTTTGATTGCTTCAGGGTTTTACCTAAGTAATCATTTCGGGTATATCAAGTGTTTTCCGCCACACTTGACATTGCCATTCACCAACTGAAGTTCGTAATTCTCATTCTAAGAGAGTTTTGGGCACAAGGATTTTCAGGAACTAGTTTCTCACGCCTTGTCATCTTACTCCACGATTTCTATCAACCAAAGTTTCACCGCCTTGCTTCGTTTTGGAACGTTTTAAGATAGTTTGGGCATTAAGGAGTTCGTCTACCTTAACATCCAGCTACACGATCCATTGGAATTCAAGGGCTATCCAATCTACCGCCTTCGAGTGCATATTCTTGGGAAGAATCGCATCAAAGCGTCGGGATGATCTTCATGCTGTTCAGACCAGCCATGCAATCGGTATCCTCGTCTAGGGCTGGTCCAACGAGTATCATTTCTGCACTCAACGTGTTTTTCCTTCTTCTATCCCGACTAGCTCTGGGCTTCCTCGGTTTGCGAACCGGTTTAGGGAACTTGCAGCGGTGCAGCCACTCTCTCGACTGTCACGAATTTAGTTTGCGCTTCTTTCAACTCGTCATCCTCATCTCTCAAGTGGTAGCTCAATGTCTCCTCATTATCTTGCACAACATCTTTTCCATGGCTTCTTCCTTGTTGATTTTTGGTCTTCCTTGTTCGTTGGACTTGAGGAATGATTTCCTCCGGTTCTCAAAGCACCAAGGGTTTGTCGATTACCCGAGTAAGCCTAGTGGAACGTCGTCGAGAGGCATCATCCGTCATTGGAATTTCTTACAAAATGAAAATTCTTGAAGAACACCATTAGTAAACAATTTACTAAAAATCGAGGAAGTTGTATCAATGCTTAGCATAATAAATTAAGAGCATAATGAGACAATATAAATCAACAAGAATGGAAAGACAAGATCAAAACCAATTTTCTCAAAAATATTTGTAATTTTCGGAGTTACTGTTCATGGCACAACAATTTTCATCAAAAACTTGAATCTTAAGTTTTAGAGTGCCAAAAATCAAGCAAATCTCAAGTGCATATGATAAAACAATATCAGTGAATGCATAAACAACTCATAAATCACCCAAATTCGTTTTTAATGAAGAACACAAAATTTAGTTTTTGTGTAAGTTTAATTCAAGGTGAATACGAGTCATAAATCCACCAAAATTGTAAAATCTATGGATAAAAAAGTATAGCTAAGTGAATATCTTCATACTCTAGCAAGAATTAGCTAACTCCATGGGAAACTCAAAAAGTTCATAAACTTGAAAAGTTGAGAAAATTGAGTTTAGAGAGAACATACATTGGATTTTGATGATGAATGAGTAAGAGAATGGAAATTCCTTGGTCAATTCACTTCATACCAAACAAATTAAACAAGATCCCCATATTTTAGGCTTTTTGGGTTTTGGACTCAAGAACACTCTCTCAAGAACAAAGAGATGAGGTTTTGTGTTTTTGATCCAAAAATCCCCTTTCTTAGACTTAAAAATCGTTTTTATGAAGCGGGGAAGGAAAAATCCGCTTTAAATCGGTTTAGGGTCAATTTGGGAGAAGTTAAACCAAGGAGGGAAGAGAAACTTACCTGGGATCGGCCGAGAGCAAGGCGGGGTTTAGACTCGATTCGCAGCCTGACTATCAAGTATTCAAGGGAAATCGAATTCCGCTTGTGCTTGAGATAGTTTTTGAAGTCCACCCAACTTGGAGGAAACTTCTCAATAAAGCAGTTCACTGTAAAACTATCACTAATAAACATGCCTTCATCAGCTATCTCATGCGTTAGCAATTGCAGCGCTTCCACTTGTTCCATGATGGGTTTTGAATCCACCATTTCAAAGTCTAGAACTTTTGCAATTGCGAATTTCGTACAGGCTGCGTCTTTAGACTTATACTTCTTCTCTAAGGCAACCCAAAGTTCCTTTGAAGTGTTGACCATACTGTAAACAGCGTACAACGGGTCTATCAGGCGACTTAGAATCAAGTCTTTGCACAAAAAATCTCTTTGGTGCTGTTCTCGGTACTGCTTGTAATTCCGCGAATATAAAATAAACACAACCTCCAATCAATAACGATTTAATTAGAACAATAATTAAAACACAAGAGCTTCGATACGAAATTTAATCGCAATTTAGAAACCGCTATCAAACTAATTAGAACCGCTAAAACGCGTTCTGAATCGAACCTCCTCAGAGCGTTCTGATTTGAACCTCCGCAGAGCATTTAAGGAAACGCGTTTGATAATCGTATCAGAGAACACGATTTGCTAGTTTAAGCGTTCGCAAGCGTTAAACAATTGGCGATTGTCAAAGCGTTTTACAGCGTTCGCAAACCCAAGGAGCGTTTATTAATCGCAATTAATAACGTTTGTAAAAGACGTTAAAGTAAAACCGCTTCTGCTATACGTTTGAGAGTCGCTAGATTAGCGTTTGATAACGTTTGAGTATCACAAGCAGTAGAACGTCTTTTTATAAAATCGTTAAAATAAAATTGCTTCTACTACACGTTTGAGAGTTGCTATATTAGCGTTTGATAACGTTTGAGTATCATAAGCAGTAGAAGAATCGATTTAAAAAATCATTTGAAAACATTCTTTACTCGCGATTAAAATATGTTTGATGTTTATAAAACAGAAAACGGATTATTTGAGTTAAGATTGTAGGACCAAAAAATTCGCACAGTAACCTGATAGCGATTTAATCACGAATATATAAATAAACGTTAAGGAAAGACGAGTTTAAAAAAGATATAAAAACGACGAAATTAAAACGAAACAATGGAGGCGAGAGAACTCACTTTCCTTAACTCAAAGAATATTTTGTAGTGCGATGGTATAATATTTGATTCATGAGTCCCATGATACAACCATTGAATGCCTTATCGCGAACACTCGATAACGGATCTATTGAACTAAATACTACGATATACTCTCGAGACACTTACTTGAAAAGAAACGAGAGATTACTGGAAACTTTCATCTCTTTTTGCTTTTAGAAAAGCTTGTGAAAGTGTGTTTTTTGCTGTGTTATGAATGAGACTAGAGGCATGAATATATAGCTAGAGAAAGGAGGTCTAATTCCCCAAAGTTTCCGATGTGGGATAAAACACTTTACTCTTTAACCACTAAGCAAATAAACTTCGACCCATTTCTCATTCACATTCATTCAATTTAATAAATCCATTGGCTTTATTAAAAAAATTGATCCGACAGCTTATGCACCTTGTTCATCTAGTATTGAAAAGTAATTAACAGTTAAGCATACATACGAAACTTAATTTCAGCAAATGATTAGAAAATAAGATTCTTTATAACAATGAAAACATGAGAAGGATTTTGAAGTTATATTGTCATGCATTTGTCCATCTCAGTTTACGAAAATGGACATGTAATTAACTTTATAAATAATTACATACGTTTGTTTTTGACAGATCCGACTTAATAAAACTAGAGCTGATGATGACAATGGTGAAGTTGTTGGTGCTGATGATGGTGATGGTAATGTAGTTACTTTGTCACTTAACTCGATAAAAGTTTCCAAAGGTGAAGAAGAATTGTCCCTTGAGTTCACTCTTGGTTAACAATTTATGCAATTTTATGGAAATTAATGTCCAATTCATGAATGTCTGAGTTTTCTCAATTTAATATGATAATTGTTTTTTTCTGTAAAGAGTTGTTTGGCTAAATATGTTTTAACTTTTTTGTTTATGTAGTTAAAAAATCTTGCAAAACCATCTCATAGTTAAACGTGGTTGGTCCATGAAAAAAAGAAAAAGAAATAATTAAGGATAATACTCCTCATGTCACATAGAAATGAGGAGTATATATGAAATAAGGATAGTGAGTTTGCGTTTAATTAATTTCTCTTTTACACATACATTTTTACAAATGACCATTTCTAACACCTCCGCAGAGCATTTGTCAAAGCGTTTAAGGAAACACATTTGATAATCGTTTCAGAGAACACGATTTAGTTTAAGCGTTCGCAAGCAATAAACAATTGGCGATTGTCGAAGCGTTTTACAGCGTTCGCAAACCCAAGGAGCTTTTATTAATCGCAATTAATAACGTTTGTAAGAGACCTTAAAGTAAAACCGCTTCTACTACATGTTTGAGAGTCGCTAAATTAGCGTTTGATAACGTTTGAGTATCACAAGCGGTAGAACGTCTTTTTATAAAATCGTTAAAATAAAATTGCTTCTACTACACGTTTGAGAGTTGCTATATTAGCGTTTGATAATGTTTGAGTATCATAAACAGTAGAAGAATCGTTTAAGAAAATCGTTTGAAAAAGTTTATTTACTCGCGATTAAAATCCGTTTGATGTTTATAAACAGAAACCAGATTCTTTGAGTTAAGATTGTAGGACCAAAAATTTGCACAGTAACAAGATAGCAATTTAATCACGAATATATAAATAAACGTTAAGGAAATACGAGTTTAAAAAACGATATAAAAACGACGAAATTAAAATGAAACAATGGAGGCGAGAGAACTCTCTTTCCTTAACTAAAAGAATCTCCCGTAGTGCGACGGTATAATATTCGATTCATGAGTCCCAGGATACAACCATTGAATCCGTTATCGCGAACACTAGATAACGGATCTATTGAACTAAATACTACGATATACTCTCGAGACACTTACTTGAAAAGAAGCGAGAGATTGCTGTAAACTTTCTTCTTTTTTTGCTTTTAGAAAAGCTTGTGAAAGTGTGTATTTTGCTGTGTTATGAATGAGATTAGATGCATGAATATATAGACAGAGAAAGGAAGTCTAATTCCCCAATGTTTCTGATGTGGAATAAAGCACTTTACTCTTTAACCACTAAGCAAATAAACTTAGGCCCATTTTTCATTCACATTCATTCAATTTAATAAGTCCATTGGCTTTATTAAAAAAATTGATCCACCAGCTTATGCACCTTATTCATCTAGTATTGAAAAGTAATTAACCGTTAAGCATACATACAAAATTTAATTTCAGCAAATGATTAGAAAATAAGATTCTTTATAACAATGAAAACATGAGAAGGATTTTAAAGTTATATTGTCATGCATTTGTCCATCTCAGTTTACGAAAATGGACATGTAATTAACTTTAGAAATAATTATATACGTTTGTTTTTGACAGGTCCGACTTAATAAAACTTGAGCTGATGATGACAATGGTGAAGTTGTTGGTGCTGATAATGGTGATGGTAATGTAGTTACTTTGTCACTTAACTCGATAAAAGTTTCCAAAGGTGAAGAAGAATTGTCCTTTGAGCCGACTCTTGATATTAAAGCCTAACAAGAATTCGATTTTTGTAGAAACCGTTAGAAAGTATCCAAAGATGCAGTTTGATGTGTTTTTAATGAGATTTTAAACCGACGAGGACTAATGGTATTCTGTTTTTTTCATGTTTATTGTGATATACAATATTTAAAACTATATAATATATATATAACAATTTATGCAATTTTATGGAAATTAATGTCCAATTCATGAATGTCTGAGTTTTCTCAATTTAATATGATAATTGTTTTTTTCTGTAAAGTGTTGTTTGGCTAAATATGTTTTAACTTTTTT
>PKML01030728.1:457353-471178 GCA_002933935.1 Eutrema yunnanense
CAAATTTGCCAGATTTTGAAGTTGTTAGGTCTTCATAGATGTAGAAGTAAAAAATATACACTAGTTTCTGTGAAATATTTTTAAAAATCATACGTTTTAAACTTTTTAGTTAAAACCCGGAGCAACCCCGTAAATGTCCTTAGATGATCTATTTGTTTTTATGAATGCTTGAACTCGTTCATCGATCGATTTTTACAAACACCCAAATAACTTGTTTTGATTGTTTTCAAAGGTTTCTCTTATTAGTATGTAACACTAATGATTATTAAACACTAAAATTAATGAAATCTTCATAATATAAAACCTAAACCCTAAACCGTCGGAAATCCCTCGGAAATTACCGACGGATCCTGAAATTTTACCTGCGAAATTAAACCGCCAAACGAAAAATAGAAAAATCGAAGCGATTGGATTTCCGACAGATTCCCGAGGGGTAGTACGTCGGAAATCTTTATAAATATCTGCGACCATCGATCTTCTCTCTCAATCTCCGCCGACTTGATATTTATGATTATTTAAATGTTTTTAAAATGATCGCGTTTTTATTTTTTGTAGGTCTTACGGTGGATTCGATCAAGACGGTCCTAGCGGTTCGAGGCCAGAAGCGCGGAAGGGTACTGACGCAGGTCCTAGCCACAGTACTGTTCCGGACACTGAGAGTGTAGCTCAACCGAGGATCATGACCATCGAGGAGCTCGTTCAACAGCCGGGACGAGAACTACTCAAAGTTCTCGATCCGGAACTCCGGATTCCGAGATCTACTTGGTAATAATTTTTAATATCTTAATTAATGATTTTTTGGGTTTGATAACCGTTTTTTAATTTATTTTTTCATAGGTTTGGAATCTCCGGGAATGGCATTAGCAAGTCGATTATGAAGATGTTGCACAGCATCTTCGACAAACCATACTCAAAATTTTCCGATATTCCGTCAGACGAACAAAACATGTGGTTTCGTACGTTTGCGGTAAGTAAATCTTTATTTATTTTTTGTAATATATTTTGAGATTTTGTTAACATCTATATTTCTATTTCTTTTTTGTAACAAGAGTTTAATTGGAAACATACGATCACAAAGACGGTGGAGACGGAATTTTTTTTGGAGGCTAGGACGCAATTCTCGCGCCACATGAACGAGTGGAAGAAAGCTTGGAAAAAGGGGAAAGATAAGCCAAAAGGCTTGAACAAGGATGTGTATACGGACTACATCCCGTATTGGCAACAGCAGAAGACCGTAGCTCTATCTCAGACTAACTCCAAGAACCGGAAGAGTCGCCGAAGCGGGAAGGGAGAAGCTATCCACAACAACGGGGCAAAGAGCTTCAAGACAACCGAAATCGAAATGGTAAGTATTTTTGCGGTTTTTAGTTCTTTTTTTATTTAAGAAAACGATTATCTTTAACGGTTTTATTTATTTTGTAGACGGAGGAATACATCGAAGTTCCCGATCATCTACAAGTGATGGTAAGGACGCACACCAACAAGAAGACGGGCTGAAATGACGATGGAGCCGTCAGGGTGATCGTCGAAAAGATGACGAAGGTGCAAGACGAGATTCTCATCCAGAGATCGCAGGACGGCTTCACCGGATCCAACGAAATCACTCGGTCTGAGATGAACAACCTAGTCCTCGAGGTAAGTAAAAAATATAGATTATTATTTCAATTTAGATAATTATTTGTTAATACAAAATTTTAATGTTTTTTTATTGTTTTCGTAGGAAGTACCCGTTAAAAAAGGTCGTCGGCCGGTGTTGGGTAAGCTTGCGACCCAACATGCATCTTCTTCGGCCGGTTTCTCGATGGATCCAGAACTTATCCGGCACAACGAAGAACTCAAGGAGAAGGTCACAGTTTTGGAGGACGAGTTATCGACTCAGAAAACGAAGAGCGACAATATTAACGAGTGGTTCAAATCGAAGTTCAATGATTACCCGTCGTTTTGATTTCATTTTTTTGTGTGTAATTTTTCAACTTTCAAAAACTTTTAAAAAATATGTTATTTTGTAATTTAATTATATAATTAATTTTCTATTTTCGTTTAAAATTATTTAATTTAATAAATAAATTATTCCATATTTTAATTAAAAAAATATTACAAATTTAATAAATTAATTTTCTACTTTCGTTTTGATTTTTTAATCCGTCGGAAATCCCTCCCAATTTTTCGAGGGATTTCTGATGAATTGAGGATCGATCGATCTAAAGTTGTGATCGATCGATCCTCAATCCGTCGGAAATCCCTCGGAAAATTGTGAGGGATTTCCGACGAATTGAGGATCGATCGATCTAAAACTGTGATCGATCGATCCTCAATCCGTCGGAAATCCCTCGAAAAATTGCGAGGGATTTCCGACGGATTGTACCCTTGGATTTGTCTGAGGGATTTCCTACGGATTGTACCCTCGGATTTTTCCGAGGGATTTCCGAGGAACTCTTCCGGACGAACAAGTCTTCGGAAATCGGTCGGAATAATCCCTGACGGATTATCCCTCGGAAAGCGGTCGGTAAATGCTCCCTCAGAAGTCCGTCGGGAATTTTCGAGGGATTTCCGACGAATTAGAACCGACGGCCAAAATCCGTCGGAATCCCGTCGGAAATGGCCATTTGACTGTCCAAAATGGCAATTTGACTGTCCAAAATGGCATGTTTACTTGTAGTGCTCTCTCTCTCTCTCTCTCTTTTTTTAACTCTCTCTCTCTCTCTGTTTTTAGATTTAAAATCTAAATTTTCTGTAGAAATGTCAAAATTAAAAATGTAGGTCCACATATTAATTAACATTAGCTGTCTTCAAAAAAGTGTCCTAAATGAATTTTATATAAGGAAAAATTGACAAAGTTTTGTTACTAAATAATTTAATATAATAAATAATTACCATAAACAACTTTTTCAATATGTTATAAAATATTAAGAAAAAGTCCAACATTAGTTATTCTTAATTAAAAAATAATAATATGAATAAAGTAAATATCTAACACATATGGAAATATAAGATTTTGTTTTTTTTTTATCATTTAGAAATTATTATAATTTGTTTAAATATGATACCTCTACTATTGCAATGTTTTGTGATTAGTACAAAATTAAATTGGTTGGTCCACGTATTAATTAACATTAGCTGTCTTCAAAAAAGTGTCCTAAATGAATTTTATATAAGGAGAAATTGACAAAGCTTTGTTACTAAATAAAGAAATAATTACCATAAACAACTTTTTCAATATGTTAAAGTGATAAAATATTATGAAAAGTCCAACATTAGTTATTCTTAATTTTGTTTTTTTTAAAAGCCCCCAAAAAAAAAAATAATATGAATAAAGTAAATATCTAATACATATGGAAATATAGGATTTTTTATTTTTATCATTTAGGAATTATTATAATTTTTGAAATATGATATCTCTTCTATTGCAATGTTTTGTGATTAGTAAAAAATTTAAATTGGTTGGGAAGGAAATAGTATTTTGTATAGTGTATATATTCATGATATTTGTTTTGTTGGACGGGGTTTATGTTATTTGATTAGCTACAATTTGAGACTTTAAGTCATACTTTTTGTTGTTGGTGACACAGTAAAGACACTAGTGCAAATCATTAAGTTATACATATCCTAGTTAGGCCATAAATTAATGTTTGGGTAAATTTTGACTTATTTATAAAACAATTTGCCAGCATATATAGTTTTAGTTTCTAGAATAAAACAAAATCTGGTATTATTAATTAAAATTTTATTTTTTATGGTACATATTATTACCATGAGAAAAAATTGGTGTTAAGTAATATTTTTCTATAAAAGTGTAATTTTGAATTTCCTTTTTAGAAGAATTGTAAAATAAGAAAATCATAAGTCACAACAAATGTATTTGCCAGCATTAAATATTTTCTTCTTAGGTTATTTTTGGGAATTATATCTTCCAAAAAAAATTCTATAAATATTTTAAAACAGAAAAAATAATCGGTACATTTCTGAAAAAAAATTAAATCATCGGAAAAAACGATGGAAAAAACGATTGTTAGACCTTACATTATGTCAAAGATGCCGCGACTGCGATGGACCACCGATCTTCATCGAAATTTTGTTCATGTTGTTGAACAACTCGGTGGCGAAAAGAGTAAGCGTTTTTTATTTCCTCTTTTGTAGAACAACAAATATAATTCCTCCAAAAACATTAATGAAATTTTTTGGCCATCAAAATCGATAATCTCTTCTTTTTTTTGTTTACCTATTGAGATATTTCTCTCATCTTTTCAAATTTTCCAATTATTATATCTTATACATAGCTGAATTTTTCTTTATGTCATTTAAAAAAATCACTTTATATAAAAAGTGATATTATTATTATCTTTAAAATTGCAGGAGCGACTCCTAAGAGGATTTTGAAGTCAATGGGTGTGGAAATACTCACATTATCGCATGTGAAAAGCCACCTCCAGGTTTTTATATATATACACACACATTTTCAGCTAGATACACTATATATGCAAAGATTTATAATGTGATAATTTAGATTCTTATGCTGTATATTGTATTTGTTTACCTTCAATAGATGTATAGGAACATGAAACAGGAAGAGTCTAAACAAGGTAAATAAATCTCACATACACTATAATCTATAGTTGTATAAATATATATGTTTGAAAATTTGCATAGAATATACTAATGTTTAACATAACACATATATATTAAGAGTGCGTTGAGAACGGATATCATGATTGTTTTGTGATGTCCATGATTTAGTTTATTCCATCCGGATCAACATTTGTTTTTGATTCCTATTCAATATGAAATTAGTCAGATTTCTATTGTAATCAGGAATTTCTGTTGTAATCCGGAATTTCAAAGGGGTATTTGATTCATTTAATAAATATTAACAACGTTTGATAGAATTAAAAACTAAACTCAAAATTCAATGAAAAGAAAATTGCAATATATTTTTGATTCATTCTGTTCTATATGGATATAGTATTTTGTTTTTTTAATTTGATTTTGTTTTGTAGAATTACGGTTATATATGCGACTTTTTTTGGATTGAATCGAAATGAATAATTAAATAAAACATACATTACAAATATTTTGCGTAGTCAACCAAGTTGCCTTGGCCCAGTGGTAAGAAATGTCTATGTGGACTTCCCACACCTGGGTTCGAGTCACCTTGGCCACACTGGATTTAACATGGCTTCCTATGGAGATTAGTCTGGTGTGTAGCAAGACCCGGATTACCCCATATAGATAAATAAATAAAAATATTTTGCATAGTCGTAATATATATGTATGCATAAACTATATATATGCACGTGCAATTCTACAGCAGAAAAGCGAATGATACGACATATGAGGTGGCGGCAAACTCAACAATACCTTCGTATCTATGAACGCCTTCGAGACACAACCAAGTTAATCCAATATCAGCGAAGGTTCATGCGATAATTAATTAATCTTACCTTTTTTGGTTATAAGATATTAATAAATGTGTTAACTTATGAATTCATTTGATGTGTACTGATTTAACTTTGTTTTTCATTTCTTGTAGGCTACAATGTGATGTTAATGAAAAGATAACCGCATTTCTGAAATCAAGTAACAAAACTATGGGAGTATCTTGCAAGTCTCTCTTTCAATCTTCAAGAGTAATTATTCTTTTCCTTTGCATTTCTCACATTACAATCATGCTTGGTTGTCAACACGTAGATTTGATGCATATGATATGACTTAGATAGATGTATCTATATCGCATATACAAATGTTTGGATATCGATCTAAATCACACATTGGAAGTTTAGATAAATATTGATTAATATATAAATCAAGTCCAAATCCAACTACTATGAGACTTTTTGGGAAGGAACCCAAAAATAAATTAGTATTTTTTCGATGACAAAATATGTTTGAAAAGCCCAACAAGCTCAATATTATTTTCTAATGACATTTTTTCTTCATTTTTTTAATTTTGGTGAGTTTTTTTTATATTTATAAAAGGAAGTAAATAAAGATGACCTATGTAAAAGTAGAAACATGCGAATGATTTTGATTGTTATTATTATGATATCTAACGATTTATCATACGATTTTCAATATTATTATCCAGTGAGATTTTTTCTTCATTTCTTAGTTTTTGTTGATTTTGGTGAGATATTTTGAGAAAAAAGTAAGTAAGAGGACCTATGTGGTAGTAGAAACATGCGAGTGATTTTGATTGTTCATAATTATGTAATAATCTATATGATTTGGTTATGGCAGGTCGGACTAATTGAAATTGGAGACGATGATAAAGATAATGATAACAATATTGTTATTAATGATGATGATGATGTCACTGTTGCTGGTGATGGTGCAAATGATCCTTTAAACTCAGCAAAAGTTTCAAAAGGTGAAGAAAAATTGTCTCTTGAACTTACTCTTGGCCTCAACTACTAAGAGGACTTTGGTTTCTATCCTTTTTAAGCTTGCTCAATGTTTAATTATGTAATGCTTGTCCCATATAATGGGATGAGAAAAATAAAAAAATGAACAATATATTTTAAGATGGTAGTTGCTTTTATGAGATGTTACTAGGTAATCTTTCATCCATTATTTGGGTCGAAAATTATTTTATAAAATATATCTATTTCCAATAAAAATATTATTTATGCCATGAATACGTGTCATTTTTAGAATGGTTTTTGTTTATCAATTTTTTTTTTTTGAGATTTTGGTTTTTGGTTTTATATTATATTGTATTGTCGACAAAAAATCGCATAAAATATTTTGGATAAATTGAATAGTAGGATTCAAATCTGCTACATGTGGGATAAGATTTTGGGTTACTAACCAACGCAACTTGTGTCTTCTATTTGTTAAACAATCAGTCGTTAAGTATATATTATATTGTCGACCAAAAACATGGGCTTGGACCGCTTCCCTCCAGACTTTGCTCTGATCCATGACTGTTTTTTTTTAAATGGAATATTTCATTTTTTTAATTACAACTTAATTAAAATTCCTTTTAATCACAAATTAATTAAATAAAATAGACGAATTAGAGAAGGGTATTTTCATTAATGGCATAAGAGTAATTTTACATTTTTAACTTTTAATCTCAGCCCGAATCATTTCACAAATAATATAATAATTTTTAAGTATTGTATAATAATTGTCCTGAATCAAAGTGAAACCGATGTTGGATCTCGTCTCGAACACTCTCAGAGACACCCGCCATATAGATTGTCGATTATTTCATACTGATCTTCAAACTCGAGATCCTAGCAAACTCCTCAAATACTTTAACAATACCCTCAATAGACCGAATATTTCCATCCGATAGCACCATTATATCATCCGCGAAGCTCAGATGCGTTAAGTTAATATTCTTACATTTCGGATGGTATCCTACCAAGCGCTCCCTAGCAGCCTTGTCAAGCATCTTTGAGAGCACGTTCATGCTAATGACAAATAGATACGGCAATAAAGAACATCCTTGTCTCAATCCTCGGTTACTTCTAAAAACCCAGCAAGCTCCCCATTAACTTGTACCGAAAAAGAGGTTGTTGTTATGCAAGAGATATCCAGTGAATAAATATATCTGGAAAGTGCATAGCCTTCAGTGTATTTAGCAGAAAAGACCATTGAACCGAGTCAAAAGCTTTTGATATGTCTATCTTAATCGCACAACGAGTCGAGATCGAGTCTTTATGATAATCTTTTACCAATTTTGTTGCCAAGAGAAGATTCTTGACAAGTAACCGGTCCTTGACAAAAGCTTATTGATTCAAGGCTATGAGCTTTGGTAATATTCCTCTCATCCGATTTGCCATGAGTTTCGAGATAACTTTGTAGATGACATTGCAGCAAGAAATTGGCCGATAATCTTTTATTTTTGTTGCTGAAGTCGTCTTACGAATCAGGGCCAGAATTGTTAAATCCTTGTGTAGAAATTCCTTCTCGAAGAAGGATTTAATCGCAATGATGAATTCTTGACCAATAATCAACCAAGAACCCTTGTAGAACTCTACATTGTAGCCATCTGGGCCCGAAGATTTGTTACTCGGCATAGCAAACAGAACCCCTTTTATCTCTTCTTTTGTTACCTCTTTTATAAGATAATCTCGATCCACATCCGAACATCTGTACGACACAATGTTTTCTAGTTCCTCCGTCGAGATCCCCTCAAAATCCAAAGGACTATATTAGAGAAAATCCCAGAAAAAAACTCTCGGCTTCCTCATTTATCTCCTCTTCACTCGATACCAAAACTCCATCTCGCCGTTTGATTTCAATGATAGTATTAATCGCCTCACGAGATGCTACCGCATTGTGGTAAGTCTTGTTATTTCTATCTCCAACTTTCAACCAATGTATTTTTGACCTCTGTTTTAGGAACTTTTTCTCAAGCCTCGAAATAAAATCCCATCGATGATAAGCTATGTTTTCCTCCTCCATATGTTGCGATAATGGATTAAGAGTGTTTGCTTCCTGCTTTTCACAAAGGTCTTGGAGAGCCTCCTTTGTCTTCCTCGTAAAATTACCCAAATTGGTTCTAGCCAAAGATTGAATCAAAGGTTTAAGAGCCTCAAGTTTCTTAGATAACTGAAACATCGACGAAGTTGACGATTGGTATTGATTCACCCCAAAAATTATCCACCATTGGTAAGAAATCTTCCATCTCAGCCACTGCATTTACGAATTTAAATGGCCTTTTCCCCTTAGGTTTCACTGCCTCTAAGTGGATCTGACAACGTAAATGATCTGAACAACCCCCTGCTTCAAACAAACTGTATGAGTGTGGGAATTATGGGCTCCATTCAGTATTCATAAGCACTCTGTCTAGCTTCTTTGAGATCAATCAATCTTCTCTTTTATTACACCAAGTAAATAATGGTCCATGAGCTGCTATATCCTCCAAAGAGCAATTCCTAATCAGATCCTGAAAATCTCGCATCCCCGGAGGAAGAGATGGCGAGTTCTCAAAAGCAGAATGTTCATGTACTTCTAGAATCTCATTGAAATCCCCAAAGCAAATCCATGGTTTGATTAGAATTATTGGAGAACTTTGATGATCACGAATATCACTCCATAAATCCCGACGCTCCTCCGCAAAATTTGATGCATAGATGAAAGAGTAGAAAATTTCCGTATCCCTTCCTTCTGCCTTCACCGAACAAGTGATCATCTGGCCACTTTTAAATAAAATAGTAAGACGTACCCGTGGACTCCATACCACCCATATACGGCCCAGACGATTAAATATATAGTTCTTGAGTAACGACCAATCTCTGAAAATTGATGAAGCAATGCGACTTGTTTTACCTTCTTTTACTCTTGTCTCCAATAGAGCTCCAAACTGAAATCCCTGACTTTGAATCCAACTTCGTATTATGGAATGCTTTGTTGATTTGTTTAAGCCTCGAACATTCCAAAAGAACCCCGACATAAATTATTTTTTTTCGTCTTTGGCGCCCTTTTACTCGAAACACTAGGTTTTGTTTCCCAAGTATTTATAGTTAAATCTGCCAAAGATTTGGAGTTTGCTTTTGAAGCACGAACCAGGCAGTGGGAAAAAGGCCAACTTCTTCGTGCCTTGTCGGCTGCTTTAAGAGAGAGTTCTGATTATCATGGCATCTTCATTATTAATCAGTTCTTTCCCATCATTCTCGACCAGTTCGTCTTCAATTCTATCTTCTTCCTCAGTTCGGGCCAGAATAGTAAAACGAGATGGGGATACTGCAATATCCATATTCCCTCATGTTTACCCTGAAATTCGTCCCACTTTAGTTGGCGAAACAGAGCACCACTCTCCTTCTTCTATGTTGATGCTATCATCACCAATATTTTTTTTACTATCTCAGCTTCTTGAACGACAATGACCTACTTTGGATCCTCTTTCCCCTCATCCAATATCGCCACCTCCAAATTCTCCATAATTTTTCCGATAATTAACTCCGCATCACTTGAAATGTCTTGTTTCTCTTGTACAGATTTCCTTCCCTCTTCTGATTTCTTTAGCAAAACATTTTTCCATGCATTCACCATACATGTATCTGAGAGATGGCCCCATTTCAGGCAAGTATTGCATCTTGGAGGAAGCCAAAGGTATTTGAATTTCACGATTGAGTTGACACCTTTCTCCGAGGTAAATCGATAACTTTTTGGTAGTTCCTTAATTAGATTTGCTTCCACGAAAACTCTATTTTCATCAAAACTTTTGTACATTTCAGTATCAGGATGAAGTTTCTTTGGCCCACCCACTGCACTAGCGAGAAATCCTAAACATTTCGAGTGAAACATCTTGTGTGGAACATTTATAAGAGTGATCCACATCGGCATTGATTTGATCTCTGGCTGAGTTTCTTCGGTGATCGGAGACCATTTCGACACAGTCAATGGAACATTTGCAATATTCCACATCCCTCTTCTCAACACCCGATTGCGAATATATGTTTCCCGGATTCTGAACTTCATTGTGGTCTGATTATCCACGATCACATCGATCTTTAGATTCTTATCTCCAAGAGTCCATATTTTGTTAACAATCACATGGACATTAGCAACATGAGGTGCAGTCGAAAAAATTTCCTAATAAGGATTTTCTCCCACATAAGAGCGAAACCTTCGAGAATATCGTCGGGGATCTCCACTGTAGGTGAACCTTCAATCATTGAGACTTTGATATCAAGCTTCGTGAGACTAGGTTTACTCTGGACAATAGATGACCAGAGCGGCTTGACTGCAGATTGTGGAGGTGACACCTTGATAACACTGTATTTTTACCCGTTTTGATATATATTTTAGAACACTTTAATAAGTGTTCCACTAGCTTTTCTATGCTTTTATTACGGGTTTCGCATGTTTGCGGTTTTAAGACTCTTTTCAGGTAACTCGGGATTAAAGGGTGCATTTCGGAACAAAAGTACGTTTTTGGATAAACTTGGACCGTCAAGAAGTCTTGCAGCTTATGAAAACATTTTCATCGTCCGATCATCCCCAAATTTTGATACAACAAAGTGAAGACAACCAGCTTTCAAATGCAAGTGGATTGGAGACAATCCAACGGTTGGATCCTTAATTATACCTGAAGCACTGAAGACCAACGAAGCTGCCCGAAGCAACAGTCCACCGCGGGTCGAGAAGCCAGACCCGCGGCCAAGAACCACTCCGCCGCCCCTGGAGACATTTCACCCGCGGCCAGAGCCCAGTTCGCCGCGGCCAGAAGCAACGGACCCGCGGCCAAGCCTAGTTCCGCCCAAGACGAGTCGTTTCTTAACCCGAGGCCAAAACCGTCTTTTCCCTTCAAACCCTAAAACGACCCAAGCATGTTGAAGACCTATAAATACTTGTTTTAGACAGAAATTTCGTGAACACCATTCTACACACTAGTTTTGTTTTCATTCTTGTACTCTTGCATTGAGATTTTCGGGATTGGTGGGGAGGTTTCTCACCGAGGTTAGTTCTTGAATTCGTGAGGTTTCTTCACCAATCTCATGTTTAATTTAATAATTTCTATTTCCAGTAGGTGCAAGTAGTTTAGATTGTTGGATTTAAAGGATTATCGAGGGGAATTCTATGTTCGATAAGGATTTTACTCGGTAAACCCTAGCCGATTTCTAGAGCTCTTTCTTGTGGAAAGTTGTTAATGCATGAATCTAGTGTCATGAATTAGAGGTTGATAGGGGGAATTTAGAACCACGAAAGTACTGCATCTAATCACCAGCAAAGTTCATCCACAAGGCGTGCGCATCGTAAGATTTCGAAAGTATACTTACGGAGTGCCGTAAACCTATGGACTCACTAGCAAATCACAATCTTACGCGCGGCCAGAGACGAAAGCTACTGGTCGAGTGAATAGATTATAGGACGTAGGTTGTACATGAGTAGACTACGTAGGTTCGTGGAGTTATAATCTATAAACACCAGTTACTTATGAGCTAGAGGCCGTTTGATTGAATCGAGCATACCCCGAGATATCTCTCTCGACCCAGCAACGTCTTAGAATAGTTACAACTGTCTCTAGTAGTGTAGTTTAGCAATAGAGTCTGTAGAAGTAGTTTAGTTATCGATTTCATTAGGTGTAGGTTAGTAGTCGATTTTCTTAGATATTAGGTTGGTCTTAGAATTTCTTAAGATTAGGTTTAGAGTCTCATAGTGTTAGATTAGAAATTAGATTCACCTAGATTAGAATAGCCATCGATTTTCTTAGAAATAGTTTAGTAGAAATTTTCCGTTTTTTGTTCTTTACAATTCTAGTTACAAAAATTCTATAAAAATAAAATTCGTTCTAGGTTTATTTACTATACAGTTTCTAAGGTCTCGTAGAACAGCACCCTCTCCCTGTAGATCGATACCTCAAGTACTACAATGCACATATGTGCATTTGCAGGCTTTAAGGTTTACAAATTTAAGACCTGAAGTTTCGGAGACGAATCCGATTCGAATCAAGTTTTTGGCGCCATTGCCGGGGAGAGATCGCTACAGCTTCTATCACATCTTAGAGGTTAGTAGAACGATTCTAGAAAAAACTTTTTCTATTTGATTTTTGGTTTTGTTTTTCTTCGTTTCAGGCTTTGAAACATGAACTCGCCTCTGGAGTGAGATTGCTACTACGAGCGGGGTTAGTATGACCCATCTTGCGCTCACCACTATCAAGACTCACATACTGTGTGTGACTTGTTCTACATGGATCGGAAACCGGCACCGACCAACTACTCTCAAGGAAGCCACGAGCCTCCTTACTACCGAGACGAACCTTTTGCGTCTCCCGTTGTCAACTCTAGACAACGTTCATACCATCAACACCATCAATTCTCGGACCAGCACGTGTTCAACTCAGAGATTAGCATACGTCATGTTTAATCAATATATACCTCGATTGCCAAGTCGTGACCGAGGCGGCCATGAACAAAAGGCTAGATACAATCTACACCGAATTCAACAAGAAGTTTGATGACCTTGCTGCTCACATCATCACCCTTGAGGAACAAACTCTACAAGACGCTGCTGCCATCCAAGAAAAGACAAAAACCATGGAGGAGGAACAAACGAAGAAAAAATACGACATTATTCAAAATTCCATGGAGATGTGAGATTCAAAGCAAGAAATTAAAGAGACTAGTGAGTTTGCCTCTTGGTACAGAGAGAAGACCGATGATGAAATTCAAGAAGTTGTGTATCGTCTCAGCATACTCGAATACAAGGTTAGAGAAACCGATGCTTCGGTTAGTCACTTATCCGACATGCAGAAGACAAACAAGCCTTGTTTAGAGGAACTATTGATATGCTCAATTTAATATCCTAACAGTACTAAAGCAGTAGTTGTAGTCTAGCTAGGGGTCGAACACAAGGACTCACAGAGATCACACAATAAATTAAAGAGAGTCAAGCTAAGCTAAGCAATTCAGGTTTAGCAGAAAACAGAAAGCAGTAAACGATTTGTATTCAATGGGGAAAAGATAGGTTCAGGGATATTTCTCAGGAAATCAATGAATGCAAAATAAACTAACTAATCAGGGTTCAGGTTAAGTACGGTTCTAGAACTCAAATCACTAGAGCATAGTTAACCAACTGTCGTTGCGAAAACTATCTAAATCTAAACTTCAGAATCCCAAATTTCTTTGCAAATCCCTAAGAATAAATCAGCCTTAATTTCAAGTTTGATATGTTCACAAATCAATTAAACCAAATATCTTTGCGAATAATCAATTTGCTCACCCTAGTTCTATCAAGTAATTAAGCGCACTGTCGTGCCTAATCAATTATCCTAAGATCTAAGTTCTAGGTGATCAATCTAGAATTAGCTTTGAGAACAACCTAAGGTGAAGAACTAATTCAGATTATGAACCCTAAATAACTAATCAACCTA
>PKML01030728.1:475896-489645 GCA_002933935.1 Eutrema yunnanense
GCTGCTGCTGTCTGAGCCACTTGGGTTTCCAGCTTCTTATGGGAAAGGTTTATGGCCTCGATCTTCCCATTCAGATCCATGTACAGCGAATCAAACTTTCCATTGAAATCCACCTGCAACTTCTGCTGTCCTAGAAGGACCTGTTCCATCATGGATTTCATCTCGTTATCTGTGGATTTGGGAGAAACTAGTTGATACGAAGAGTTCCCATAGTTGCGAGTGAAATCGCTGCTCTGAAGTGGTTTCTGAGTGAATTGCTTCGCTCCGAAACCGGATTGGTTCTCTTCTAACTTGTACCCACCTTGCTGATTGCTGTTGTTGAAGTTCCTGTTGTTGTTATACCCAAATCGCTGACCCTGGAAACCAGAACCACCAACATAGTTGACATCCTCTTCTTCTTCTTCCACATTCGCGACTTCATCAGCAAACTGCACAGATTTCTTCTGCTTCCCAACCAGGATCCAGTTTGGCCTGCATGTCAGCAATCTGCGATCCCTCTGTTCCTCCAGCTTGCTTTTTCCTTTCGAAATCAGCATTCTTGGTGCTATTACTAGACGCCAAGTTCTCTATCAACACAACTGCATCATCCGGATACCTGGTGAAGAAGTTCCCATTGCTTTCAGAGTCCATTGCCATCTGGTATCTCCAATCAACCCCTCTGTAGAAAGTGCCCAGCAGCTGCACCTGAGTGAACCCATGGTGCAGACAGTCTCTCTGATAGGACTTGAAACGAACCCATGAAGCCTTGTATGCCTCTGTCAGACCCTAAGCGAACTGAGAGATCTTGTTCCTGAGCTCCTCGGATCTTGCATCATCATAGAAATTAATCAGGAATGCGTTCCTCGTCTCTTCCCATGTAGTGAGTGAATCAGGAGCTAGCTGCTTTAGCCAATAAGCAGCATCCCCACCAAGTGAGTATGGGAAGAGTTTGCAGAACAGGAACTCATTGGGCACTCCATTATACTTCATGCTAGTGACCAAGTCCTCGAACCTTTCGATGTGATCCATGGGATGCTCATGAGGTATGCCATGGAATGGGTTCTGACTTACGAGAGCGTAATATGCAGGCTTCAGCTCGAAGTCATTTCTCTGAAAAGTCGGTATGCGAATCGCAGCTCGATTGGCAAAGAACTGATCAGGCCTGTTGTGCTCGCCAAGTGTTCTAGCTCGATCACCTGCAGCATTCCCAACGTTGGCGCGCCCAGCTGGCGCGACAATCTCAACTACAGCAGCAGGGGCAACGATGTTTCCAGATTCATCAAGTCGCTGCCCTCCTTCATTGCACACATGACCCTGTTGGTCTCTCAGAATTACAGCTTCATCAGCTCTTAAAACCACTGGGTTATTCATCCCTGATGTCTGCTTTGTCTTTCTGTTTGTGCGTTCCAAACGTGCTAGCTTCTCTAACGAAAGATTGACTAGCGGAGTGCTCTTGTTTCTTCTGGTTTCACGAACATGCATTCACCTGCAAACAAAACACTAAGATCAAGAACGTAAGTAACCAAAGTCACGATGAGTATCGACCGATACTGATGGTATCGATCGATACTGATGGTATCGATCGATATCAACAAAGAAATCGCCTCGGTATTGACCGATACTAGGTAGTATCGATCGATACTGACGGGCTTAGTCGAAACTCGACAGCTACAATTTAATGGTGAAATTGAATCCCCGACAACGGCGCCGAAATTGATATGCTCAATTTAATACCCTAACAGTACTAAAGCAGTAGTTGTAGTCTAGCTAGGGGTCGAACACAAGGACTCACAGAGATCACACAATAAATTAAAGAGAGTCATGCTAAGCTAAGCAATTCAGGTTTAGCAGAAAACAGAAAGCAGTAAACGATTTGTATTCAATGGGGAAAAGATAGGTTCAGGGATATTTCTCAGGAAATCAATGAATGCAAAATAAACTAACTAATCAGGGTTCAGGTTAAGCACGGTTCTAGAACTCAAATCACTAGAGCATAGTTAACCAACTGTCGTTGCGAAAACTATCTAAATCTAAACTTCAGAATCCCAAATTTCTTTGCAAATCCCTAAGAATAAATCAGCCCTAGTTCTATCAAGTAATTAATTGCACTGTCGTGCCTAATCAATTATCCTAAGATCTAAGTTCTAGGTGATCAATCTAGAATTAGCTTTGAAAACAACCTAAGGTGAAGAACTAATTCAGATTATGAACCCTAAATAACTAATCAACCTAGCATTCAAAGAAATCCCTTATGAGAATCCCCAAACCTAACAAGAGATCTACTCAGACATGAAGATTAAATCAATAGACATGTTTGAATAAATACTCTATATAAAATCAGAAAGAGAAACAAAGGTTTGAGATCTGATCTCGGACGAAGGGAAATCAGACTTGTCTCTCTTACCAAAATCTCTCTTAAACTAAAGCAAAATAAAGCATAGCCTAAACAAGTGGCTGTAAAATCCTATTTATAACCTAAATCACGAGTTGGGGTCTTCTTGTAATTATTAAAGACTTCTGGGCACTTTTGTAATTCTTCAAGTCTTGGAAAGACTCGCGGGTTGTGTTTGCTGCGCTGGGTATCGATCGATACCAGGGTGTATCGATCGATGCTTGCCGTGAAATCAGGTACTCAGCAATACGACTTCAGCTTCTGCTCCAAAGTGCTCCAATAATCTCCAATAAATCCAATAATGCTCCAAACGTGCTAAGACCTGTAAAAGACTCTAAAAGACTCCAAAATACTATAAAGACTCTATAAAAATGACTTATATCATGGCCTAAACAGGGTAAAAACCATGATATATCAACTATCTAAAGATCATGAGAAGCATGATTCAACACTTGATGCCCATGTTCCTGACCTAGATGAGAAGCCAAATGACTCCCAAGAACCAAAAAAAACCAAAGGAGATGAAGAAAACGACGAACCAAACAAGTCCCCATGGACTCCTCTCACCACTAGCGCGAGCCTTCCAGCCGGGGCCAGCCCTCCTCTCGCCGCGCCTCCGTTCCTTGGACCCGCGGGCAGTCTCTGCTCGTCTACCCTTGAACCGTTTGAGTCATGTACACTTTCTCTCGAGCAAGTTGCATTCTCCATTGAAACTCAAACTTCAGATGAGCCTTCAAGCGACCTGGAACCAGATTTATATGCACCATGCAAGGTGATTCAAGTTCATGAAGAAGTCTCATCCTCTTCATCAACAACACTTCAAAGGAGCCCACCAAGGAGGATCTATATACTCTTTATGCCTTACTCTGCCTTTGAAGCAACACCTCCACCAAGTTCAATACCGGAAGAGCCAAGGACATAATGCATCACCCGAGAGAGATTGATCGAGTTTAATAGATTTTTGAAATCAATCCCGATGTACACCTCCTTCGAAGAAGTTTGGGAAAAATGACCGATATACGTTTTCTTCCGCTATAGCAATGCTATCCAAATCTACCATCCCGAGAAGTATCGAGAGTACCCGAACAAGATAAGCCGAGAGAAGTTAGAGGAATTCAACAACGTGGTCCATAATCTACCTAGATGTACTACTTTTGCTAGAGCTTACATGGATCATATGATTGGTCATTTTTTTTGTGAAAGCAAGGAGTCCATAACGGAGATAGAAGATCTTTTCGACAATGCCATGAACGGAAAACCCGTTAGGAGTTTCCACAAAATCGAAGAACAAGGTCAGTTCCTTATCACTTGTAGCATCCGTGGAGTTGAATTTAAGAACGTTCTTTGTGATTGCGGAGCTTGCTTGAGCATCATGTCAAAATCGACTGCAAAGCGCATCGGTATTAAGCACATACACCATACCCGGACAAAAATCAGAATGGCCGACGAGACTTGTGCCACACCAAAATGGATTGTCCGAGACATGCCAATAAGAATCGGAGATTGCATAGCCCCCGTCGATTTTTACATCGTCCAAACAACGAAGAAAGATGCAACATTGATAATTCTAGGATGGTTGTTCTTATCAACCGTTGGAACCATCATGGATTGGCCAAATCGACGCGTTTCATTTCGCTAACATTGACAAAGACGTGTTCTACACTGCCGTACCACTAAAAAAAGAGAAGAAAGACGTTCTAGCACGATGGATCCCGAACTTGATCCCGATCCACGAACAAGCGATGATTCACATGACGAGGGAACCAAAAGAAGATCAAAGAAGACTTGACGTAAGACACTGTCTTTCTATGACTGAGCTCACTTCGATACCAACGTCGAGCTAAACGACTTTAAACAAAAGCTCTCAATGGGAGGCAACCCATTTTAGGTACATTTTTCTTTCTAGTTTTTCTCTCTTTTTCTACTAACTTTTTCTTTTCTTAGTTTCACCTTTATACAAAAATAAAAAAAACCCAAAAAAATCAACAAAAAAATACTGAAAAGACAAAAAGATGGAGACACGGTTCGAAGTTTCTCGGTCCAACCCGAACCGGAAGGAAGTACTTGACGGCATGAAGAAGCTCGACTGTGGGTGCGTCTTGCCGACCCGCGGCGAACCAGCCCTTGTCCGCGGTCGTGATCAACCGACCCGCGGCCAGCTTACCAGTGGCCGCGGCTGCACAAGTCTGACCCGCAGCCAGCCCCATCCCGATCGACTCCGTTCGATCCCCGATCGATTCCCATCGATTCCCAACCATCCCCACATCCATTCCCATCACCATATCATTATCTACCATCCCTAAATCACCATCATTCCATTCACAAATCCATTCCCCAACCGCATCCACGTAAGTTTTCTTTTTCCTTAAACTTTTTCAATTATTACATACATCTATTATTCATTCTTACTCGATTTATTTCACACTGAGGACACTGTGATTTAAGTTTGGGGGAGGATTCCATCCCTTACTAACCACCACTTCTTTCATTTGTTTTTGCATTTTGCATTTTTCGACGTTTTTCTTAAAGAAATTCAAGTTTTTTGAAAAGCGTAGGAATGCGTTTTGAGGGAATGATGTAAGGAATCCATGACGATAACCGACCAGTGTGCTTCTATGCTATCTCCTAGTAACATGCTCTTTCGTAATTTGATTCTAGACTAGGCGGTAGCTAGAGTTTCTGTTAATGCGAAATCCCTAGAGGAATTTAGACCGTAGAGATTCTCTAGGATGGAATATGCTAGGTCTATTTTATTTTGGACTTAATCTTGACTTAATTTTCTCATCAAAGGTTTAGGCAAAGATACATTCATGACGTTCTTTCACATGTTACCACTCTTTGTCGTACATGAATGGCCAGCTCATCTTTAGTTGGTATCCCGCCCAAAACTTAACCATTGTTCAAACCTCATGCAACTCTCTTTGTGTCTTATGTACAGATATGTGCAAAAACGCCGGAGAGGGAGGAACGACACATCTTTCAGTCACTAAAGACGAAGACTATACGCGATCGGTGGTGGTGAATTCAACAAAGACGTGAGCTTGGTTATGCCTTGGAAAAAACTCAAAATCATGGTTAATTTTCGTGCCCCTAAGACTCTACTTCAATAAAAGGCGTTTCCCCCTTTAAAAAAAAAACGAAAATAAGTGAAAGGGAAAGGAAACAAGAGCCTTAAAAGAGTCTAGGTGGGTCAAAATACTTATGAGGCATCCATGGTTCGTTTGTGAGAAGTCTGTCATTCCGAGCCCACAGAAAATTCTAAGTCTGGGGGAATGATAGAAAAATTCTGTTTTTAGAGAAAGGAGGAAGTGTAACATTTTTACGCAAGAAGAAGTGACTAGAAGTTGTGGTGATCAATAGGTCCTTCTTCTCTTGCTGTTTTGCATAATATCTCGCACCCTCCGGCGAAATTACGGTAACCCGAAACACTCTTAACCTCATCTCTAAATGCCTTAAATACCTAGCATCGATTGTCTTGGTTTAATCCTTTTGATGAGAAACCCACACCTATACTTAATGAATGTAGAGAGCTAGTTGACCTGATTTTTGGATTTTGAAAATTTATATTTCGTATGATGGATACCGTGGACTAGTGTTACGGGAACTTCTAGTGAGAATTTTCTAGGCTAGATTGTGATTGATGTAGTTTGATGGTTATGGTTTAGAAGGACGGTCTCTGAGATTTCTAGTTCATGATGATTTTCGTTTGATCATTTCCAAGCTTGAGCTTTGTCTTGTTTGAGGACAAACAAGGTTTAAGTCTGGGGTGTGATAACACCGTATTTTTACCCATTTTGATATTCATTTTAGAACACTTTAATAATTGTTCCACTTGGTTTTCTATGATTTTACCACGGGTTTCGCATGTTTGCAGTTTTAAGACTCTTTTTAGGTAACTCGGGATTAAAGAGTGCATTTCGAAACAAAAGAACGTTTTTAGATAAATTTGGACCGTCAAGAAATCTTGCAGCTTATGAAGACCTTTTCACCGTCCCATCATCCCCAAATTTGGATACAACAAAGTGGAGACAGCTAGCTTTCAAATGCAAGTGGATTAGAGACAATCCAACGGTTGGATCCTTAATTATACCCGAAGCACTGAAGACCGACGAAGCTGCCCGAAGAAGCAGTCCACCGCGGGTCAAGAAGCCGGACCCGCGGCCAAGCACCACTAAGCCGCCACTGGATCCATTTTACCCGCGGCCAGAGCCCAGTTCGCCACGGCCAGAAGCAACGGACCCGCGGCCAAGCCCAGTTCCGCCCAAGACGAGTCGTTTCTTAACCCGAGGCCAAAACCGTCTTTTCCCTTCAAACCCTAAAATGACCCAAGCATGTTTAAGACCTATAAATACTTATTTTAGACAGAAATTTCGTGAACACCCTTCTACACACTAATTTTGCTTTCACTCTTGTACTCTTGCATTGAGATTTTTGGGATTGGTGGGTGATAACACTGGGTTTTGACCATTTTTATGGATCACTTTCATATTCTTTTGCAGGTGTTTTAACTCCATTTTCAAAGTTTTTCAAGTGATTTTCATATTTTCGAGATTTGAAAGACGTTTCAGGTAATTCGGAATAAAAGAGTACATTTCAGAGCAAAAGTACGTTTTTAGATAAACTTGGACCGTCAAGAAATCTTGCAGCTAATGGAGAAATTTTTACCGTCTGATCATCCCCAAATTTGGACACGACAGAGTAGAGACAATCAACTTTCAAATTCAATTGGATTGGAGGCAATCCAATGGTTGGATCCTTAAATACACTGAAAGCACTGAAGGCAGACGAAGCTGCCCCGAAGATGAAGTCGTCGCACCTGGAGATGCCGGACCCGCGGCCAGGAGGCATTTCGCCACTCCTGGAGAGTCTCCACCCACGGCCAAGAGGCATTTCGCCACTCTCGAAGAGCCCGTACCCACGACCAAATCGACTCGTTTCTTCACCAAGGCCAAAACCATCATTTCACACCAAACCCTAAACGATATTAGCTCTATAAATACTTATTTTATGCCTCTTAGACATACACGTTACATTCTTATCACGCTTGAAGGCAGAGGCGAAGCTCTTGTGACTTGTGCACTTGTTTTCTTTGGTTTGGAGCAAAGGATTCTCGATTTGTGTTCTTCAATAGAGAAGATTTCTTCATCCCTTTTTACTTACTGTTTTTGTTTGATTTATTGAATATGATTACCTCAGCTATGGCTGAGCAATCTCCTTTTTGGGTATAGGGGTTTGAAGGGGAGATTATGGTTCGATTCTTATTAGGTTTTAAGTCTAGGATACCGATTAATTAGGGTTCTTCGTTCTATCCTTCTTGTTAATGCGTTGCTTGACTAACCCACGACAGTGCTGTATCTAATCGCTTGACCTAGGGTAGACGAGCAAATCCTTCGTAAGATTTTGAAAGTATACATACAGAGGAATTGTGGGCGTAAACGACCTTTGTGAGTATCATTCACTACTTGCGCGAAGGAGACGAAGCTACCGTCCGAGTACTGAAGTGAGTAGGTGTGTAGGATTACGGGAGTATACTACACGCAGTGTACGTGTTCCAAGTTCAAGAACCCAAAGTCGACAAAAGTCGTTTTAGAAATCCTAGAAATTTCCTTATAAAAATCGGTCATAAACCCTAAAAATTTCCTGATTGCCCAACGCTTCGTTTAATTGATTCACAACCTCGATAAAATAGTTAGTTAGCTACTTCCCTTCTTAGTTTAGTTTAAATTCCATAGATATGACCATAAAAAACCCAAAATATATTTTACGTCTAGACATAAGTTATAAATCGTTGAAAGTGGACAATGTCTATCCCTGTGGATTCGATCCCTAAATACTACTTTATGTGTTGTGCACTTGCGGCTTAGATATAAAGGGTAAAACCCCACTCCGGAGTTTATTTTTGGTGTGTCAGTGGGGAGGTTTCTCACCGAGCTTAGTTCTTGAATTCGTGAGGCTTCTTCACCAATCTCATGTTTAATTTAATCATGTCTTTTTCCAGTAGGTGCGAGTAGTTTAGATTGTTGGGTTTAAAGGATTATCGAGGGGAATTCTATGTTCGATAAGGATTTCACTCGGTAAACCCTAGCCGATTTCTAGAGCTCTTTCTTGTGGGAAGTTGTTAATGCATGAATCTAGTGTCATGAACTAAATGCTGATAGGGGGAGTTTTGAACCACGAAAGTGCTGCATCTAATCACCATCAAAGTTCATCCACAAGGCGTTCGCGTCGTAAGATTTCGAAAGTATATACTTACGGAGTGCCGTGAACCTATGGACCCACTAGCAAATCACAATCTTACGCGCGGCCAGAGACGAAAGCTATTGGTCGAGTGAATAGATTGTAGGACGTAGGTTGTACGAGAGTAGACTACGTCATTATTATGTCATGTTCGTGGAGTTATAATCAAGAAACACTGGTTACTAATGAGCTATGGGCCGTTTGATTGAATCGAGCATATCCCGAGATATCCCTCTCGAACCAGCAATGTTTTAGAATAGTTACAACCGTCTCTAGTAGTGTAGTTTAGCAATAGAGTTCGTAGAAGTAGTTTAGTTATCGATTTCATTAGGTGTAGGTTAGTAGTCGATTTTCTTAGGTATTAGGTTGGTCTTCGAATTTCTTAGGATTAGGTTTAGAGTCTCTTAGTGTTAGATTAGAAATTAGATTCTCCTAGATTAGAGTAGCCATCTATTTCCTTAGAAATAGTTTAGTATAATTTTTTCGTTTTTCGTTCTTTACAATTCTAGTTACAAAAACCCTATAAAAATATATTCGTTCTAGGTTTATTTACTACAAAGTGTCTAAGGTCTCGTAGAACAGCACCCTCTCGCTGTGGATCGATACCTCAAGTACTACAACGCACATATGTGCAATTGCAGGCTTTAAGGTTTACAAATTTAAGACATGAAGTTTCAGAGACAAATCTGATTCGCATCACTCCTCCGAGTCCTTCGAAATCTTCGAAACTTCTTCATGAGAGACCTGAACTGAATCTCCTACCGAACCTGCATCAACTCTTCCACTGGATGAGATTGCATATCCCGTCAATTGATTTGTCTCATGATCCGGAGGCAGAGGAGCCGGAAGAGCCGCCGGAGCTGCCATACGTGCGACGAACGAAAACCCTCAGCTAAAACCCTATTCGCCCTCCACGTCAGCACTTTTTTTTTTTGCTTTTATATTTATTTTCAAAGACCTTTTTTTTTGGGTTCTTATCATTGGAGAAAATTAGATATTGAGTACTGGAAGGAAGTTAAATATGTAGCCGTTTACCATTCAAGTTTCATAAAGCGGAAGATACATATAACTTTACAAGTGATAGTGACACACTTGAACCAAAACTAAGAAGAATGAATTCACTCTAATTTGAAGAAACTTTGGTCTGGAGTATATGCTAAAAATGACCACATGCAACAGTACAATTAAGAATTTGCGTACAAAGGTAACTGTGTGCGTAATCTGGGTAATTAAAACGATGAACATCGCCTATAAAATGGTCCATACCTGGCTTTGAAAAATTCTTACCTTGCTACTGGCGATAACTTTGGGAATTGGAATTAAAAAAATGCGAACGTACGTGCTATCTGTCTTTGGTATTCAAATGGCATTATGGCAATTAACTGTTATTGTTCCAAGTAGTTGAGTGATGATGCATTTGGATACGAGTTTTCTTTGGCTCATATTACCTTTGGATGATATGGGACAAATCGAAGACCACTTATTGTTGTTAGTCTTCTTGGTTTAATCATTTTACATTAATTTGTCTCTATCTAATCTATTAACCCAACTTCACTTCTCGAAAATACACTTTTTGATAACGAACTTTTAATTGAGGCTGAGTGTAAAATGAACAGTGTTGTTAAAAAAATATGAACAAGTTTTTTGGGTCAGTATATATATTCCTACGCACACAAGAACCAGAGGTAACTACTAATACATATTATTCTATTTTTTTATTCATAAACATAGACACATGATAAACAAAATTGTGTAACTTCTACACATTCGACTATGTAATAATGGTTGGGATTATATATTAACTTTTTCTCTGTGCCTTCTAATGTATGTTTGTTGTTTGTAGAGAGTATTTGTGAGGTTAATAAGTGATAAAGAGAAGATTTAAAAAGCTAAGCACTACAAAAAAACACCCGCATTTCCGACGGCTTTTCCGACGGATTTGAGACCGTTGAAAAATCCCGATGGAATACTGAGGGAAGATCGAGGGAATTCCGAGGGATTTAGTTTCTTTGGAAATCGGTCGGATTATTCCGACGGATGAACTTTCCTCAAAAATCGGTCGGAATATTCCGACGGATTTCCAAGGGAATGTCGACGAACCTATATTCCCTCGGAATTCGGTCGGAATATTCCGACGGATTTATAGCCATCGGAAATCGGTGGATAATTTCCGACTGATTTCCGAGGGATATATATATATACTTCCCTTTGTAAATACTTCTCCCCTTGTATATACGTTTCTTGCTTTGCTTGTAAACGGATATATACGTTTCCGATGGATTACAATTTTTTTACATAGAGTGCGCTTTGTAAATATTTCTTGCCTCTTCTTCACATATCCTTGTTCCTAGGTTGTTCCAATTTTTAATTCGTGTGTTTCCTGTCTCTGGTATTTTGAAGATTCATGTGTATAGTTGCAGAGAACAAACAAACATTTTGATAATTGTTGGTGCTGATGATGGTGATGGTAATGTAGTTACTTTGTCACTTAACTCGATAAAAGTTTCCAAAGGTGAAGAAGAATTGTCCCTTGAGCTCACTCTTGGTTAACAATTTATGCAATTTTATGGAAATTAATGTCCAATTCATGAATGTCTGAGTTTTCTCAATTTAATATGATAATTGTTTTTCTGTAAAGTGTTGTTTGGCTAAATATGTTTTAACTTTTTTGTTGATGTAGTTAAAAAATCGTGCAAAACCATCTCATAGTTAAACGTGGTTGGTCCATGAAAAAGAGAAAAAGAAATAATTAAGGATAATACTCCTCATGTCACGTAGAAATGAGGAGTATACATGAAATAAGGATAGTGAGTTTGCGTTTAATTCATTTCTCTTTTACACATACATTTTTACAAATGACCATTTCAAACACCTCCGCAGAGCATTTGTCAAACCGTTTAAGGAAACGCATTTGATAATCGTTTCAGAGAACATGATTTAGTTTAAGCGTTCGCAAGCGTTAAACAATTGGCGATTATCGAAGCGTTTTACAGCGTTCGCAAACCCAAGGAGCTTTTATTAATCGCAATTAATAACGTTTGTGATATGATCATGGACGTGACGGCTTCAGTGGAGGTTCAAGAAGACGCAATTGTCATTCCCGAAGGACCCATCACACGGTCTAAGGCACGGCAACTAGCGGGAGCGGTTCAGAGCTTACTCACGGATGCAAGGAACGAGGAGGATCAACGTACACAACCCGTCCTCACCTAATTGTCTTCGAACTCTCTATGAGGTTTGGCCGTTTGTGTAAGTCGTTTGTACTCTTTTTCCTGTATACGGTTTTATCCCAATGGGTTTTCCGTATAGAGGTTTTAACGAGGCAACCGGCTTACACCGCTAAACGGTCCGACTTCTTGAGAGTTCCGCGGGGGAATTTTCCGAGGGATTTATTCCCGAGGGACTTTTCAAGGGACTTTCCCGGGGGAAATTCTCCGCGGGAATTTCTGGCGGAATTCCAATAGTTGTTCAAACTTGCAATTAATTTCTTTGTAATTTTCTTTGTAGTCTTCTCCTATTTTCGAGAATGACTCTTTGACTTTCTCTTTGAATTTTTCTCTTTATCTCTTCTTCTCCCTCATTGTCGAAAACATACAACATTTTTATCTAAGTTATTTTCAAAGATTCATCTATTTTCTCTCTCGATTTCTTGATGGTTAGTCATTGAAATCTTATTCGGTTTATTGAGATTATTTCTGCATCTTCTCGACGCAACCTTCGATCCGTCGTTCGTGTGAGTTCTTCTCGGAATTAGGGCATAAGGATTTTCAGGGCATAGGGATTTTCGGGAATTCTCCCACGCCTTAGCATCTCTTCTCGGAAACTCCTTGAAGTCGTGGATCTATCAACCTCACCCGTACTAGAGCAAGCCGGTCCTTAGTCGAATCGTGTCAGTTTGTAAGAGACCTTAAAGTAAAACCGCTTCTACTACATGTTTGAGAGTCGCTAAATTAGTGTTTGATAACGTTTGAGTATCACAAGCGGTAGAACGTCTTTTTATAAAATCGTTAAAATAAAATTGCTTCTACTACACGTTTGAGAGTTGCTATATTAGCGTTTGATAATGTTTGAGTATCATAAGCAGTAGAAGAATCGTTTAAGAAAATCGTTTGAAAAAGTTTATTTACTCGCGATTAAAATCCGTTTGATGTTTATAAACAGAAAACAGATTCTTTGAGTTAAGATTGTAGGACCAAAAATTTGCACAGTAACAATATAGCAATTTAATCACGAATATATAAATAAACGTTAAGGAAAGACGAGTTTAAAAAACGATATAAAAACGAAACAATGGAGGCGAGATAACTCTCTTTCCTTAACTCAAAGAATCTCCCGTAGTGCGACGGTATAATATTCGATTCATGAGTCCCAGGATACAACCATTGAATCCGTTATCGCGAACACTAGATAACGGATCTATTGAACTAAATAATATATACTCTCGAGACAATTACATGAAAAGAAGCGAGAGATTGCTGTAAACTTTCTTCTTTTTTTGATTTTAGAAAAGCTTGTGAAAGTGTGTTTTTGCTGTGTTATGAATGAGATTAGATCCATGAATATATAGCCAGAGAAAGGAAGTCTAATTATCCAATGTTTCTGATGTGGAATAAAGCACTTTACTCTTTAACCACTAAGCAAATAAACTTAGGCCCATTTTTCATTCAATTAAATAAGTCCATTGGCTTTATTAAAAAAATTGATCAAACAGCTTATGCACCTTATTCATCTAGTATTGAAAAGTAATTAACAGTTAAGCATACATACAAAATTTAATTTCAGCAAATGATTAGAAAATAAGATTCTTTATAACAATGAAAACATGAGAAGGATTTTAAAGTTATATTGTCATGCATTTGTCCATCTCAGTTTACGAAAATGGACATGTAATTAACTTTAGAAATAATTATATACGTTTGTTTTTCACAGGTCCGACTTAATAAAACTTGAGCTGATGATGACAATGGTGAAGTTGTTGGTGCTGATGATGGTGATGGTAATGTAGTTACTTTGTCACTTAACTCGATAAAAGTTTCCAAAGGTGAAGAAGAATTGTCCTTTGAGCCCACTCTTGATATTAAAGCCTAACAAGAATTCAATTTTTGTAGAAACCGTTAGAAAGTATCCAAAGATGCAGCTTG
>PKML01030728.1:518327-530660 GCA_002933935.1 Eutrema yunnanense
GATTCAGATTTAGCGCAGTTCTAGAACTCAAATCACTAAAGTATAATTAACCAACTGTCGTTGCGAAAACTATCTAAATCTAAATCCTAGGAATTCCAAATTTCTTTGCGAATCCTAAAGTCTAAATCAGCTTTAATAACAGGTTTGATATGTTCACAAATCAGATAAACCAAATTTCTTTGCGAGTAACCAATTTGCTCACTTAGGTTCTATCAGGTAATTAATCGCATTGTCGTGCCTAATCAATTATCCTAAGATCTAAATTCCAGATTCGTCAACCTAGAATTAGCTATGAACACAACCTAAGCGAAGAACTATAATTCAGATGGTGAATCCTAAACAGATAATTAACCTAGCATTCAGAGAAATCCTTTATGAGAAAACCCTAAACCTAATGTGGATCTACTCAGACATGGCAATTGAATCAATAGACATGTTTGAATAAATCATCAATAAAATAATAACAAGGGTTTTAAAGTCTGATCTCGGACGAAGGGAAATCAGACTTGTCTCAAAACCAGAGTAATAAAAAGCATAAAAAGGCATAGCCTAAACAGATGGCTGAAAACTCCTATTTATAACCTAAAACACGTTCTGGGGTCTTCTTGTAATTATTAAAGACTTCTGTGCACTTTTGCAATTCTTCAAGTCTTGGAAAACTCGCGGGTCGTGTCTTGCTGCTATGGGTGTCGATCGATACCAGGGGGTATCGATCGATACTGGCCGTGAAAACAGGTACTCAGCAACACGATCTTTAGCTCTGCTCCAAACTGCTCCAGAAAGCTCCAATACTTCCAATAATCCTCCAAACGTGCTATGACCTGTAAAAGACTCTAAAACACTGCAAAACACTAGAAAAGACTCTATAAAAGGACTTATATCATGGCCTAAACAGGGTAAAAACCATGATATATCAGAAAGCGGGAGCTCAAATAAACAAGTGTCATAAGAAGAATACAAGCCCAATGTCCAAGTTTCAAATCCTAGGATGCGATCAACAAGTCTACTCAACAAGAGCTAGCCATATCTATCCGTACATGAATCAAGCCCAAGTCTCAACCTACACAAGCTTTCATATCATCCAATCTTTTGACATTTATTTAATAGGTTCAAGTGAATCATGTTTTATGCAAGACAAGTGAATTCATTTGGCTATGGGATGGTTTTGAGATAAAGGTGATCTCAACACAAGTAGTGGTTTCCAAGCAAGGGGGATCTCTAAAAAAGAATCAACTAATGCAAAATGCTAAGAGTAAAGCCCATTAGATGCATACAAGGATGACTTCCATCTACCCAATGCCTCAAATCGATCTTAACTCCTAATTTCTAAACCCCAATGAAGATCCTTCTTAAGCTACCCTTTTTCACAAGGCCATTTGCCTTCACTACTCATATTGTCTCACCATTTTTCTTTCACTTAAGTACTTAGGGGATTTCCTTCTTCACCGAATGGCTTGGCTTTCAACACTTTTTTTTACTTAGCTCTTCTTTCACTTTCTCTAGTCTCCCTTATTTTATTTTTCTTTTGTACTTTAGCCATTCTTTTGGCTCCTTTTCTTTTTTTTTGAAAGCTAGAGACTACTTTTCCTTGATACTTAGAGCCATTTCAACACTTTTCTTGCCAACCATTTCAAACATTTGCTTATCCCCTATTTTTCTCCCGATTTCTTTCCATGTTCCACACTCTCTTTCTTTTCTTCATCCTCTCTAGCCCTAACCTATGACTAGCCCCTTGACTTAGAGCTAGCTCTACATGGATGCTTCCCCTTGTCGTTCTAAACTCAACACTTTTTGCCTTAAATAATGTTGGACATCAAATCACAACTTGATTTAGCTAAGACATGGGTAATGAAACATGAATTCAACATATGGTTCATCCTTGATTTCAAGCATGAGATCAAAAGCATCAAACAACTAGCAACGAGGGCATTGGACCGAGCTCTTAAAATGATACTCTACAAGAAAAATTCATCATTGCTCCATATGCACGTGCAATGCAACCTATATGCTACTAGACTCACTACAAGAAATGTGGGTATTAATAGCGGCTGTTAAATGCTATGATTCAACTACCATAGCGTTTCCTAAAACGCTCTGACAGCGCCCGTCATCGTAGGTCGGACACTTTAGATAGCGGTTTTTGGCATTGCTATCATATCTTCATCTAATATAGCGATTTTTTCGATGCAATCATATATTTTACAATAGCAATTGTTTTTCGTTATTGAATATTTTATTCATAGCATTTCTCTAATTTTACTATAGCAGTCGATATATGTAATTATTTATGTGATTTGTTCCTATAATTGTTTTACTAAATATTATATTATATTTTAAATTAATATTTATTATTTATTTGGATAATTAGACAATAAAAAAAATCGATTAAAAACAGACATTAAAAAGAAATAGCCATATTTTATTATATTTTATATGCAACATGATACATAATACAAAATTACAAATTACAAATTACAAAGTAAATTTCAAAACTCATTTGGAGGCAGATTACAGAATTCTGAACCTTCTATAGCTACACCTCATGCTGTAAGTATTTCACATTCCTTTGCAATAGCTTTGGCCGTGCTTATGTTATCACCATTGACCATACGAACAGTGATTCCAGTAGCTTGACAAGTCTGAACAGCTTCTCTAACACCGGAGCGAACTGGGTATCATTAGCCAAAGAGCAAGAAGAAGTAAACATACTGAGTAATCAAGAGGACATCAACAATACCGTACTACTAAGGCCTTAACAAAACAAAACTGATTCATACCTAAAACATACAACTAACTTTTTCAAGAGACGAGAAATAAGAATTAAGAATACATCATAACCAGAGCAACAAGTCGGAGGAAAAAAAAACCCACAAAAGCAAACAAGCATAACTTACAACTCGGCGGAGGTTCCAAAGACGAGCAAAGCTTCTGCAAACTATCTGCAAATCAATATATTACAATTGTAATATATTGATAGGTTCCAAAGACGAGCAAAGCTTCTGCAATTGTAATATATTGATATTCATTACCAAAAACTTGCAATTGTAATATATTGATAGGTTCCAAAGACGAGCAAAGCTTCTGCAAACTATCTACTTTCAGAGCCTCAACAATCACACTGCGCAAAAGAGCAAGAGGACCAGAAAAATGGTCTTTTAATGTTTAGGAAATTTCAGAAACAATCGGGTAAATCAGAGAAGATGAAGCGAAAGAATATATACCTAGCAAGAGCAGGCCGCTTTCGCTCAGGCTGGTCGTCATCGTTCCCGTCTAAGTTTCTCTTCATTCTATTCGTATTATTATTACCTCTATCCATCTACCTCTGCATTCTCCAAACTCTGGAGAAAAAAAAACCCTTAATTTCTTAGATCTGTAAATAACAGAACTAGATAAATCAAACCCTCAGAAATCTCCCACATCCCCAGACAAAACAAAACCCTAAATCCCGTAACCAAATCCTCTGCCGAATCGCAAAAAAAAAATTAGCAAGCAAGCGAAAGGGATAATACATGTCCGGTGAGAGTATATCGCCGACATTCTCCAAATGATCCACGTCCCCCGATGTGATTTTTCCGAATCTGATAGAAGAGTAGAAGGATATGAAGAGGATGAGATTTCTGGTCGTTGGATTTAGAAGGAGATGAAGAGGATTGAGCGACTCATGGGAAGGGAGGAGTGAGATTATGCCACATCATCGATCCGCGTGATATTTTCTTATTGGCTCTCATCTATTAAAGATTTATTTGTTTTTCAAGCCATTATTAACAAAATGTAAAAAAAAAATTATTTACATTATTAATGGAAAAATATTTTATATTAATGAATTTATGATACTCATGGAATGCAACTACATGAATGCATGAGACTCAAAATGCAAAATCGAAAATAAGATCAAAATAAACATGATTAGACACCGGCCCCTCCCCAAACCTAAATCACACCGTTCCGGTGTGAAATAAATTCAAGAGAAAAACCAAAAATAAAGGAAAATTGTACAATGCATGACTTAATAAAAGAAAAACTATGTACAAGAGTTTTGGGAAGTACCTAAAAACTTTGAGACGGGGATGAAGACCCCATTGAGTATGACGGATTGCTTGAGACGGGAGACGGGGACCTCATTGCTCTCCTCTTCGTTGTCTTCTCCGCGCGGGCCATGGGTTGGCGAGTACTCTCGGCCAACACACCTTGCATCGCGATGTTTGTGTCCATGATGCCATCTCCTTCTTCGCGGGTTCTTGAAGTGCTTGCTTCGCAACCGCCTCCCTTAAGCTCGGTGATGGTTCGACCCATGGCTTTCACCTTCTTTTTCAGACTCTTGATCGTCTTAACCATCTTCTTCATGTTGGTGTTTTGCCACTTGCACCAACGTTGTAGGAGTCGAGCTTGGTGATGAGCGTGCTTCGTTGCCACGTTAGGCATAGCTCCATCATACGGGTCAAAATGGTAACGCTCACTACTGTAGATGGTTGCGGGTGGTGACTCATCGGGCGCTTCTTCTTCGAAATCAAGAGACTCGTCGGTGTTGCTTTGTGTTTCAGTGGTTCTCTTCATTTGTTCTCTCTTGCGGAATGCTTCCATTGGTGGGTCGGGGGTCCGGTTGTAGAGATACTCTTGGGTCGGATAAAACATGACATTCCTCGGTTCACGGAGGTTGGTGAGGACGGGATTTGGCAACAAAACTTGTGCAAGGGATGTCTCGGTGAGTTGAAGGTTGTATGCTATCTTGCCGTCGATCATCCCTTTGTAGAACCTAGTCTTTGCAAGATAGCCCGCATCCAAAAGCTTCCACTCTTTGGCGCTAAGCGAGAGCTTGACACCCTTTGCCATGAGAATAGGCGTGATAAGCCATCTGATGCATATGACGGCTTTTTTCGCCTTTGTCTTCCAAGCCTAATTCCGATAGGCAAACAAGTGCCTCACTAAGATTGTCTCCGGTCCTTCGAATTCTTTCCCATTGCGGAGAGTGGAGAGAATGGGCTTTAAACCGAGCCCCAACAATTCCATTTTCTCCGTCGTGACCGTGTCAACCTCCACTTTGGTATAGAGCATGTGAACCAATGCCTTGTGCGCATACCGAAGAGTCGGGTGCCGTATGCTTGCGTTCTTAGAGGTGCTAGCCTCAAATTCACCGGATGCAATTGTCGCCCAAAGATTTCGGAGCTCAAGCCTCGGATAGTTGAAATATTGCCCTCTGTAAGTTCCCTCTTCATTGAACCCAAATATCTCGCATAACTCGCGGAAGGTGACCGAATAGGTGACATCATTAATCCTGAATTTCAAGGTCCCAAACCCGGAATTTGCATCCGCCGTTTTGTTAAATCTCGCTCTAAGAGTTGCTAGGAACATGCAAGAGAGCGCCTTGAACGCTTCATACTTCATGCTCATGAACTTGCCAAGGCCCATGTTCTCAAAAAGCATCCACACATCCTCGTTGATCCCCATCTTATCCAATATCTCCGGGTCAATGAATTTGCCTTGTTCAAACTTCATCTGGCAAAACTTGGTAAAATAATCTCCCTCGGTTGGCTTTGTTGTTTTTATTTCCGCGCTTGAGCTTCCTTCATCTGAGCTCTCACTTTCCTCTTCTTCGTCCTCAACTCTCTTGCATTTACCCTTCTTGTTGGGCACGTTTGCATGAACAAGCTCTGTCCCTCTGGCTAGAGATGTCGATGTCGTGGTTGATCTCGCGGGTTTGGTGCTCCTGTCGTATTGGAAGCCTTGGCAACGGCTTTGCCTTTTGTAGCGGTTGAAGCCTTGGTTCTTGCTCGAGTCGATGGAGCACCTTTGTCCGTCATTGTGCCAACAAATATTCTTGAGAAAAATCGTGAGCATTGGCACAATGATTTCTCAAAATCAATCTAAGGCTTTTCAAATCGATGCTCAACAAACAAGGAAACATCCAACTATGAGCAAGCAAAATTTGTATATCGATGCACTTGGCTCAATAAACACAATCAAATTCTCCAAATTGTAATTTCCAATTCCAATTTATCTCAAAATCCCAAATTCTCTAATTCTCTCCAAACAATCGAAAATAAGCACATGAATCAACAAGTTTAGGCATAGAGAACCTAGACCTTGGCCCCAAGGTCTATGCACAAGTGAAACGCAATGTTTAACCACCTACAAGAAGTTTTCACTCAAGAACTAATATCCATGGTTTTACAAAAAATGAATGGGTGAAATACCTTGGAGGTTTGGGATTAAATGCCTAGAACGATGATGAATCCAAAAAGCCCAGTGAAAACCGAGAATTTAGCACTTTGAATCACAAAATTTGAGTGAAAATTGAGAGAGTTGTGTTCTCAAAATGGGAGGCTATCGTGAAAATGGTGAGAAAGTGGGAGGGTTTTCGCGTGGAGAAGGAAGGAGAAGGTAACTTACCTGGGTCGGGTCGGGTCTTACCTGGGTCGGGAAGCGGGTCGGTCAACGAATTCGTAAGAATTTGGTCAACACCGATGTCACATATCGGTGTTGGCAAATTCTTAAGTTTCATCGTTGCACACCGATGTCACTCCTCGGTGTAACATATCGGTGCTAAGGGTATTTTCCCCCGGTTCCCATACCGATTTGTTGCACCGACTTGTTGCCTCGGTGTTGAGCTTCATTCTCTTGGCAACATCTGCACCGATGTCACATATCGGTGTTGTACATCGGTGCTAAGAGTATTTTCCCCCGGTTCCCACACCGATTTGTTGCACCAACTTGTGACCTCGGTTTTGCTCCCTCCTTCACTCGGCATGGCTCACACCGATGTCACTTATTGGTGTTGAACATCGGTGTTGCCTTGTTGATATGCTCAATTTAATACCCTAACAGTACTAAAGCAGTAGTTGTAGTCTAGCTAGGGGTCGAACACAAGGACTCACAGAAATCACACAATGAATTGTAGAATCAAGCTAAGCTAAGCAATTCAGGTTAAGCAGAAAACATAAAGCAGTAAACGAGTTGTAATTCAATCAGGAAAATATAGGCCCAGGGTTTTTCTCAGGAAATCAATGAATGCAGACTAACTAACTAGCAGGATTCAGATTTAGCGCAGTTGTAGAACTCAAATCACTAAAGTATAATTAACCAACTGTCGTTGCGAAAACTATCTAAATCTAAATCCTAAGAATTCCAAATTTCTTTGCGAATCCTAAAGTCTAAATCAGCTTTAATAACAGGTTTGATATGTTCACAAATCAGATGAACCAAATTTCTTTGCGAATAAACAATTTGCTCACTTAGGTTCTATCAGGTAATTAATTGCACTGTCGTGCCTAATCAATTATCCTAAGATCTAAATTCCAGATTCGTCAACCTAGAATCAGCTATGAACACAACCTAAGCGAAGAACTAGTATTCAGATGGTGAATCCTAAACAGATAATTAACCTAGCATTCAGAGAAATCCTTTATGAGAAAACCCTAAACCTAAGGTGGATCTACTCAGACATGGCAATTGAATCAAAAGGCATGTTTGAATAAATCATCAATAAATAATCAAAGAGGGTTTAGAGATCTGATCTCGGACGAAGGGAAATCAGACTTGTCTCAGAACCAAAGTAATAAAAAGCATAAAAAGGCATAGCCTAAACAGATGGCTGAAAACTCCTATTTATAACCTAAAACACGTTCTGGGCCTTTTTGTAAATATCAAAGTCTTCTGGGCCAATTCTGCAATTCTTCAACTCTTCAATAAGTTGCGATCCTTCTGTTTCCCGGACGGGTATCGATCGATACTAGGCAGTATCGATCGATACTCAGGTGATTTCGACGTCTCAGCTACACGTATCTCTGCTTCGCTCCAGAATGTTCCAGAAAGCTCCAATATCTCCAATTAAGCTCCAAATGTGCTATAACCTGTAAAAGACTCTAAAATACTACAAAACACTAGAAAGACTCTATAAAAAGGACTTATATCATGGTCTAAACAGGGTAAAAACCATGATATATCAACTCCCCCAGACTTAGCCTTTGCTTGCCCTCAAGCAAATAGAAGACTAAACAGAGAAAGAGGTTTGAAAACGCGGAGACTCACCTGTTTCTGAACCATCGAAATGACCTCTTTTCCAAATACCCAAATGTCACCTGATCAGCTTTTGACCTAACCACCATGTACTTCTCCGTAGACATTCGCAGCTTTCCCAGACTCCACACATTATCCCACAACATTGTTCAAGTAAAGCCCTCATCACCAGTTTCATCTCTGCAGTTAATATTCAAGAACCTTCTAGACTCTTTACCAGACAATATCATAACAAAGGAACCACCCTTTTCACACTTCTTGTATCAATTCCTCTCCCCCTGGCTTATTACTTTTATTCTTTTTATTCTTTTCAGCTTAGCATATACACATTAAGGTATGAGACGCGAGTATTGATGGTGTTTGCCACCAAATCCCCGTTTCTTCCCTTTCTATGTATCAAATGATGTAGGCGAATAATTGCATCATAGGAAAATCCTAGCCTCGCTTCCAAACCTTTGTGTGATCATCCCCTCTTAAGTAGAATAATGAGATCGCTGGAAATTTTCCTAACCCTCTACTCAGAAGAAAATCATTTCAATCTTTTATGCTCTTATCTATCAACTTATAACAGGGGAGAGAGATACTATAACTCTAAACACATTGGTTCCTTTATCAGATATGAATGATGAATCAAGCTCTAAAAACACTAACCACATCGATGAAATGCAAAATTTTGGCTCAGGCTTCAGAAGAATTCTGCTGGAGACATGGATGTTTTCTAGTCAACTGGTCAGTCTTTGGATTTTTCATTAGTCGATCTAGAACTGATCCTTTCACACTGTGCACTCAAAAACAAAATCAAATCAATAGGTTCAAGCACATGATCATTATCTCCAACAGGTTTTGACTCAATAAAACAATTTTTGACTCTATAAAACAACTGACTCTAAGAAAAACGAAAACAATGTCAGCAGACACCTCCCCCAGACTTGAACAACACTGTCCCCAGTGTTATCTAGCCTAGAGTAGGTAAAAGAAACAAAAGAAAAGGATAGAACGAAGAGAAACAAGAAATTACCTTGCTGGAACGTCAAGTATCGATCGACACACAGCCTGGGTATCGATCGATACCAGGCTTAAATCGACTTGACGAACCGTATTTTCGCGATCGGTGTCGATCGATACCAGTGGGGTATCGATCGATGCTTAGGCGATTTCGAGTTGCTCCTTATTCATCCTGACACAGACTCAAAACAAACGAAAATAAAAACCAAAAATGACTCAAGGACAGACTCACCAGTGGGTTGCCTCCCACCAAGCGCTCGTTTAACGTCAATAGCTTGACTGTAGCGCCCTTTAGGCTGGATAAGAGTGCGAGCTTGCATCAAAACAGGCTACATCACCTGACATTACTAGCTTCAAAGTTCTGCTTAGCATGCTGTCCACAAACTCCTGCCCTTTCTCTTTCAGCTCAGAAGTAAGCAGTACTCTAGCCTTGGAGAATGGCTTCGAACCTCCTTTGCACTTCACCTTGTACTCAATCGAATCTCCATCGCACTTCTGAGGTATCAAAGTGACATGAGGATTCTCGACCTTCTTGCTCATGGCCTTCTTCTTTGTTGTTGCCTTGGCCTTTTTGGCAACTTCCTTGGGGATGCTGGTTGGTACAGCTGAGATCTCTGCGACAGTAGGCTCATCAGGAGGTTCTTCAAAAATGTCAATTGCTAGCGACTCTCCTGTGGTAACCTTGCTGCTAGAGACACATGTGGGAGCAACTCTAGGGGAAATTGCATCATAGTAGACATCTCCGTCAATGTAAGAGAAAGAGAGTCTCTTATTAGGTGTGTCGATGATCGCACCAGCAGTGGCCATGAATGGTCGTCCCAGGAGCAGAGGAACCTCGGATCCTTTGCTCATCTCCACAACCTGAAAGTCAGTGGGCACCAGACAATCTCCTACTTTAATAGGCAAAGCAGGGATAGTACCGTATGGGGGTGAGGTGGAAGAGTTTGCAAACGTGAGAAGCAAAGTAGGGGGTCTTATATCAGCTTTCAAACGTTCAGCAATTTCCCTTGACATCACATTGACACTAGATCCTGAGTCAACGAAAGACTCTGTGAACTTGACTCCAGAAATAGAGCATGGTACTGCGAATTTCCCTGGATCTTCCTTCTGTGTCAATTTCCGCGGCTGTAGTGACTTGGGAACTCTTTCTCTGATAACCTCACGTGTCTTCTTAGTTTCTGGCTCTTTCTGCGAGGGGTATCGATCGACACCAGGTAGGGTATCGATCGATACTGACGATTTTGAATCATTCTTGGCATGTACATCGTCACAAGAAAGGAGCTTCGAGTTCGGGTTATCCAGCAAATACCTTAGTCTAGCAATCTCCCATTCCTCCCTTGTCAGCTTAGGAACTATAGGAAAAGGTGCCTTGGGTATATATACTCGTTCTGCAAATACCTCAAGTGCCACAGTCGAAGTCCCAGTTGTCTCTTCTGAAATCGCCTTGGTATCGACCGATACCAGTGGGGTATCGGTCGATACACGGGTTTTTGAAGTATCCCGTTTCAGAATTGTAACCGGCATCGATCGACACCTGGGGGTATCGATCGATGCTCTGGGGATTTCAGGATGCTCATCGAGATTTTCTGCACTCGAGATGATGGCATTGATGTGTGCTCTTGGATTTTCAGTTCTTCCTGGGAGAAAACCTTCCTGCCTCTGCACAGCTGATGCAGTTTGAGCCACTTGGGTTTCCAGCTTCTTATAGGAAAGGTTTATGGCCTCGATCTTCCCATTCAGATCAGAGTACAGATGGTCAAGCTTCCCATTGAAATCCACTTGTAACTTCTGTTGTCCCAGAAGAATCTGTTCCATCATGGATTTCATCTCGTTATCTGTGGATTTGGGAGGGGTGGGCTGGTACGAAGAGTTCCCGTAGTTGCGATTGTTGTTGCTGAAGTTACGGTATTGTTGTACCCAAATTGTTGACCCTGAAATCCAGAACCACCAATGTAGTTAACATCCACTTCTTCTTCTTCCACATTCGCTACTTCATCAGCAAAGTGCACAGATTTCTTCTGCTTCCCGACCAGGAAATCCAGTTTGGCCTGCATGTCAGCAATCTGCGATCCATCTGTTCCTCCTGCTTGCTTTTTCCTTTCGAAATCAGCATTCTTGGTGCTATTACTAGACGCCAAGTTCTCTATCAGCACAACTGCATCATCCGGATACCTGGTGAAGAAGTTCCCATTGCTTGCAAAGTCCATTGCCATCTGGTATCTCCAGTCAACCCCTCTGTAGAACGTGCCCAGCAGCTGCACCTGAGTGAACCCATGGTGCGGACAGTCTCTCTGATAGGACTTGAAACGAACCCGTGAAGCTTTGTATGCTTCTGTCGGACCTTGAGCAAACTGGGAGATCTTATTCCTGAGTTCCTCGGATCTTGCATCATCATAGAAATTAACCAGGAACGCGTTCTTCATCTCATCCCATGTAGTAAGTGAATCGGGAGCTAGCTGCTTCAGCCAATAAGCAGCATCCCCACCAAGAGAATACGGGAAGAGCTTGCAGAACAGGAACTCATTGGGCACTCCATTATACTTCATACTAGTGACCAAGTCCTCGAACCTTTCGATGTGATCCATGGGATGCTCATGAGGTAGACCATGGAATGGGTTCTGACTTACGAGAGTATAATATGCAGGCTTCAGCTCGAAGTCATTCCTCTGAAAAGTCGGTATGCGAATCGCAGCTCGATTGGCAAAGAACTGATCAGGCCTGTTATGCTCGCCAAGTGTTCTAGCTCGATCACCTGCAGCATTCTCAGCGTTGGCGCGCCCAGCTGGCGCGACTATCTCAGCAACAGGAGCAGGGACAATGATGTTTCCAGCCTCATCAAGTCGCTGCCCTCCTTCATTGCACACATGACCCTGTTGGTCTCTCAGAATTCCAGCTTCATCAGCTCTTAGAACCACTGGGTTGTTCATCCCTGATGTCTGCTTGGTCTTTCTGTTTGTGCGTTCTAAACGTGCTAGTTCCTCTAACGAAAGATGGACCAGCTGAGTGCTCTTGTTTCTTCTGGTTTCACGAACAGGCATGCACCTGAAACACTAAGATCAAGAACGTTAGTAACCAAAGTCACGATGAGTATCGATCGATACTGTATCGATCGATACCAACAAAAAAAATCGCCTCGGTATCGACCGATACTAAGTAGTATCGATCGATACTGGCGGGCTTAGTTGAAACTCGACAGCTACAATCGAATGGTGAAATTGGATCCCCGGCAACGGCGCCAAAATTGATATGCTCAATTTAATACCCTAACAGTACTAAAGCAGTAGTTGTAGTCTAGCTAGGGGTCGAACACAAGGA
>PKML01030728.1:531108-613027 GCA_002933935.1 Eutrema yunnanense
GGGTATCGATCGATACTAGGCAGTATCGATCGATACTCAGGTGATTTCGACGTCTCAGCTACACGGATCTCTGCTTCGCTCCAGAATGTTCCAGAAAGCTCCAATATCTCCAATTAAGCTCCAAATGTGCTATAACCTGTAAAAGACTCTAAAATACTACAAAACACTAGAAAGACTCTATAAAAAGGACTTATATCATGGTCTAAACAGGGTAAAAACCATGATATATCGCTTGTCGACCTTAGAGTCCCTAGAAACACTTAACAAAAACATCAAAACGAACTACATAAAAGAGAAAACAAGAATCCTAAAAGTATATACAATGATAAGCTTAGGTTGTCTCCCAAGATCACTTTGTTTAACGTCACTAAGTTCGACGTTGGTTACCCTTTTAAGCGAGAGAATCATCATCAAGGGGAAGTGAGACTCCCTCCTTAATGATTTCATTGGCGTGGTACGGTTTGAGTCGTTGGTCGTTCGCAACAAATTCTTCCCCATTCTTGTTCACAAGAACAACAGCTCCATAAGATCTCACTTCTTTGACCACGAAGGGACCGGACCATCTAGACCGTAACTTCCCAGGAAATAACTTGAGACACGAGTTAAAGAGCAAGACTTGGTCTCCTTCCTTGAAGTCCTTGCGCACAATCTTCTTGTCGTGGAAAGCTTTAGTCCGTTCTTTGTAAATCTTGGAGCTCTCATAGGCTTCAAGCCTAATCTCAACAAGTTCTTGAAGTTGGATCAAACGCTTTTCTTGTGCCGTTTTAAGATCAAAGTTCAGTAGCTTCACGGCCCACATGGCCTTGTACCCAAGCTAGAGCGGTAAGTGGCATGACTTCCCGAAGAGAAGATTGAACGGCGTAGTCCCGAGAAGTGTTTTCAACGCCGTCCGGTAAGCCCACAAGGCATCGTCTAACTTCTTAGCTCAATCCTTTCTCGAACTATCCACGGTCTTCTCCAATATAGCCTTGATTTGTCGGTTTGAAACCTCTACTTGGCCGCTGTTTTGAGGGTGATATGGTGTGGCCACTTTATGTCTAACCCCGTGCTTCTTGAGTAGGCTCTCGAAGACCTTGTTGATGAAGTGGCTCCCTCCATCGCTTATCACAACCCTTGGAACCCCGAACCTCGAAAAAATGATGGACTTGAAGAGCTTGAGAACTACCTTAGCATCATTGGTTGGACTAGCGATTTCTTCAACCCATTTAGACACGTAGTCCACCGCTATTAAGATATATTGGTTCCCATATGAAGAAGGGAATGATCACATAAAGTCAATACCCCATACGTCAAAGATTTCAACCTCAAGAATGGGGTTTTGGGGCATCTCATCCCTCTTAGGAATGTTACCCTTCCTTTGGCATGCATCACAAGCGATAACAAAAGCATGAGCGTCCTTGAACAAGCTAGGCCACCAAAAACCGGATTGGAAAACCTTTGTCGCCGTCTTGAACGAAGCAAAATGACCTCCATAGATCGAACCATGGCAATGGAACAGGATCCCGGTAGTTTCTTCCTCCGCCACACACCTTCGATATAAACCGTCCGAACACAACTTGTATAAGAACGGTTCATCCCAATAGTACCTTGTGACGTCATGAAAGAACTTCTTCTTCTTGTACCCCTCCAAGTTAGGCGGCTCTCTTCCACAAGCTAAGTTACCAAATCCGCGAACCAAGGTAGCTTTCCCTCCGTCAATCCCTTAGCGTCCTCAAAACTACTCACGACTTCAATTCCTCTTCTCAAAACGCTTACTAACATCAATTGCTCCCCGGGGAGTGAGTCGTCGATTGGCACAAGATCTTCAATGCGCATCCTAGACAAGTGATCCGCAACTCTATTCTCAATACCCTTCTTATCGACATCTCCATATCAAATTCTTGAAGTAACAAGATCTATCGCAAGAGCCTTGGCTTGGTGTCTTTTTTAGCAGAGCTATGCCGCAAAGCGGCATGATCCGTGTAAACGATGATCTTGGAGCCAACTACATAAGACCTAAAATTCTCGATAGCAAACACAACCGCAAGTAGCTCTTTCTCCATATTAGCATACCTTTCTTGTGCATCGTCAAGTGTCCTACTTGCGTAGTAGACCACGTGCATCTTCTTGTCTTTCTTTTGCCCGAGAACCACTCCTACCGCATAGTTGCTAGCATCGCACATGATCTCAAAAGGGAGACTCCAATCCGGTGCTTGCACAATAGGAGCACTTCCAAGAGCCTTTTTGATCTCCAAGAACGCTCAAGGCATTCTTCATCGAAGTTAAACTCCACTTCCTTGCAAAGAAGCCTTGTGAGTGGCCTTGCTATCTTTGAAAAGACTTTGATGAACCTCTTATAGAACCCGGCATGACCTAAGAAACTTCGGATATCCTTAACCGACTTTGGCGGTTCCAAGCCCACCATAACCTCGATCTTGGCCTTATCTACTTCGATTCCCCTCTCCGAAATCTTGTGCCCGAGGACGATACATTCACGAACCATGAAGTGGCATTTCTCCCAATTCAAGACGAGATTCGCTTCCTCGCACCTAGTGAGTACCTTGCAAAGATTGGAAAGACAAACACCAAACGAAGAGCCATATACGGAAAAATCATCCATAAAAACCTCAACCATTTCTTCGATCAAATCTGAAAATATAGACATCATACACCGTTGAAAGGTTGACGGTGCATTACATAACCCGAATGGCATCCTCCGATAAGCGAAGGCACCATAGGGGCATGTGAATGTTGTCTTTTCTTGATCATTGGGATGTATCGGGATTTGGAAGAATCTCGAGTACCCGTCAAAAAAACAATAGTATGGGTGGTTTACAAGCCTTCCAAGCATTTGGTCAATAAATGGGAGTGGAAAGTGATCTTTCCTAGTGGCGGAGTTAAGTTTTCGATAATCAATACACATCATATGACCGGTTATGGTTTTAGTGGGTATCAATTCATCTTTTTTGTTTTTCATAACCGTGATTCCTCTCTTTTTGGGCACCACATGGACTGGGGACACCCACCTACTATCGGAGATAGGATAGATAATCCCCGCATCTAGAAGCTTTAGAATCTCTTTCTTAACGACTTCTTTCAAATTTGGATTTAACCTCCTTTGATATTCGATAGAAGTCATCGATTCATCTTCTAGATGTATCCTATGTGTGCAAAGAGTAGAAGAAATGCCTATGATGTCATCCAAAGAATAACCAATGTCCTTCATAAACTTCCTCAATTCATTCAAAAGGGAGGACAATTCATCATCTTTCAAGTTTTCATTCACAATGACCGGGTATGACTCATTGGGACCTAGAAAAGCGTACCTTAGCCCAACGGAAAGTGGTTTGAGGTCCACCTTAGGCGCCTTGAGTTCACTCCAATCATCGTTCACGCTAGTCTTACCATTGCTAGCTTCTTGCCCATTCTCATCCCGCTCTACTTCCAAAGCAAAGCTCTCTTGGACCAAGCTCATTGTAGAACCGTCTTCAAACTTCATCCCTTGAAGACCCAAATCGATGATCGTGGCTTCACCAACCATTGGCTTATGCGAATCCAAAATCAGCTTGTAGCTCTCACTAGCTTCATTTAAATACCCATGTTCACTGTGGTCCTTACTCAAGGCAACTTGCAAACTATCTTCAAGATTCAATTCCTCCAAGAGATCGTCCGCTAATTCATCCATCGCTTCGATGTAGAAGACTTGCCCATCGATGGTGGGTCTCTTCATTACATCATTGATGTCAAACTCTAGTACCTCGTCCTTGCCCAAGTGAAGGTCAATCTTTCCCTTCCTAACATCAATAATTTCACATACGGTTGCCAAGAAAGGCCTACTGAATATACAGGGGTCCTTAGGCTCCTCGTCCATTTCCAAGACCACGAAATCTGTTAGAACAATGAAGTCTCCAACCGCGATTGGCAAGTTTTCAAGTAGCCCAATTGGTACTCTAACGCTTCTATCCGCAAGGATCAAAGAAATCCTACAAGCCTTATACCTCGTGAATCCTGATCTTTTAGCAACGGATAGTGGCATTAGACTCATGCTAGCTCCTAGATCACAAAGGCAATTGTCGAATGCAAGAGGTCCCAAAGCACACGGGAGTGTGAAACTACCCGGATCTCCAAGTTTCTTGGGTACTACCTTCGTTTGGATTATGGCGCTACACTCATGTGTCAATACCACAATGGACTCCATTTCTTTAGCCCTTTCTTTCACGGCATCCTTTAGGAACTTGGCATATTGATGTACAAGCAAAAATGCATCTACCAAAGGCATGGTGAGCTCGACTTTATCCATTTGTCTATCAAACACCGCCTTGTACTTTTCTATCAATTGCTTCTTAAAGCGTCCGAGAAATGGTAGTTTATGCACATAAGGTGGTGGTGGGACAAATAGAGTTTATGTCTTCTTCGGCTTCTCTTGAGCAACAACTTTGGTCTTGATCTCTTCAACCCGTTTACTCTTGTCTTTGCGTTCTAAAACCGTGTCTTCAACTACCACTTCGTCTTGAGTCTCAAGTTCTACCCCCCCCCCCCACTTTGGTTTTCAATGTCCTCGTTGAGATTGGAAGGGGCTTCTCTAGTGGGTAGGACCGTGCCACTCTGTAGTGTGATGGCATTCACATACTCCTTGGGGTTTGTCTCGGACTTTCCCGGTAGTTGACCTTGTGGCCTTGAAGTGGAAGCGGTTCCCTTGCCTTCAAGTTGTTTAACATTGGAGCTCAATGTCTCTAGCTTGGAGTTGAGATCATTGTAAGAACAATCTACCCTTGCATTGATCTCGGTTTGTCCCTTGAGGAGTTGTTGAAACATGGTGTTCAAGTCAAGCTCTTGCGGTTTAGACGTAGTTGCTTGACCGTGGGGAACTAATCCTTATTGAAACCTGGGCGGTGCATTGAAAAGTGCTTTGGCTTGAAACCCGCCTTGGTTTCCTTGGAAAGTGTTCTTTGGAACATAGCCTTGGTTGTTGGTTGCTTGGCCTTGTTGTTGTGAAGTGAAAGTTTTTTGTTGACCACCTTGGTTCCATTGGTGTTGTTGAGGGTAGATTTGGTCTTGTGGATTCTCCACATTGGGGTTCTGGTAGGAGAAGTTAGGATGGTTCCGGTAATTGTTGTTGAACCCACCCCGTTGGTAACCTTGATTATCCACAAAGTTCATCTCCTCTTGAGTAGCTTCTTCTACAACCTCATCTTGATAACCTTGGTTGTCTTCATAGTCCCCAACAAAGTGAACTTGCTTTTGAGATGATTGGAGAAGCTTGTCGATCTTCTTGTTGAGGCTCTTCAATTCCTTGGCCCTCTTTTGCTCATCAACGTCACTAGTGGTTCTCGTTGCGCGGTCATAATCATCCCCATACGTACCATCGCTTTGAGCAAGGTTCTCCACGAGGTCCATCGCTTCAACCACTCGTTTTGCCAAGAAGTTTCCGTTGGAAGCGGTGTCCAAGAGCATCAGTATCTTTGGTAAGGCACCACGGTATAACGTACTCAAAAGCGAGGCGTCCGAGAAGCTGTGGTGTGGACATTGGGTGGTGTAGCTTCTAAATCTCTCCCAAGCTTCATTAAAGGTCTCATGGTTCCGTTGAGTGAAACTAGAAATGTCATTTCTCAACTTCACGGTTCGTGAAGGTTAGAAGAACTTTGCCAAAAATGCTCTATTTCACTCATCCCAAGTGGTGATCGAACCTTGAAGAAGACTGTTTTCCCATTGATAAGCTTTATCACCGAGAGAGAAAGGGAAGAGTCTTAACTTGAAGTTATCCTCCGATACACCGTTCATCTTTGTAAGGCCACTTATCCGATCAAAATTATCGATGTGGTCAAGAGGATCTTCCATGGCCAAACCGTGAAACTTATTGTTTTGGACCATGTTAATAAAAGCGGCTTTGACTTCGAAGTTGTTAATCTCGATCAGAGGAGCTTGGATACCTTGGCGATTCCGGTGAGCGTTCGCGGCATCACCCGCACCAACTACATCTTGAGCTCTAGGAGGATGGTTTAGAGCTTTCACGTTTTGGACGGGTGGTTGTGGGTTGTGGCCATCCCCTCCTTGGTTTTGGTGGTTTCCATTACCACCTCGCCTATGGTGCGGAAAGTTGTCCACATTGTCATGAATGTCCCCAAGTGGAACATTTTCAAAGTGATCCATGTCGATCTCAACTTGGTGTAGTCTCACACGTGCTTCCCTTTCTCTAACCCTACGATACGAACGATGTATGTCGTCCCTTGGTTCAACTAGGTTGTGGTTGCCTCGAGAACGCGTATGCATACACCTATAAGATTGAGAGATAGCAATGGAAAGTGAAAGACATTAGTAATCAAAGAGAAAATGAAACTTAATCTCAAAAAGAACCTAAATCTCAATGTTGAAATCAAAACCCAATTGGCAATGGCGCCAAATTGATGAAGGACTTTTGAAAGTCTCGAGATTAATTACTCGATATACTATTGCTAGTATAAGAGGTTCAATCCAATGGGTAAGATTCAAGGCAACAAGAATACAAGACACTTCTTAAGTTAAGCAAAATAAGCAAGAGTTGTTGTTTAACTAGTGAACTAAGCAACTTAAAATAAGAACAAGAAATAGAAAATTAAACAATTTGTAATGCAAAAAATATAAACGAATTCAAAGATGGGATAATCGAATTAAGATGATCCAAGGCTAATTCATGATGCTCAATATTCAAACAAAACTATCCCTAGGCAATGATCATTAAGTGTGACTAATCCTCTCTCAAAGCATTAATCACCATGCTAATTACTAATCCAAGAACAAACTATCATTTGTGAATTACTAACTAGCAAGCATTAAGTGCAAACAATCAAGATTAACCAAATAAACACCCTACTCTCATTGGCTATGAATGAATATCTCTTGATTAGTTCATCAAGGCATTTCATCAAACACCTTGTGGGTGTGAAATGCCCTTTGATCTAAAATGGCTCTCTCAAGCCCAATCTAGCATCAGGATCACTAATCAAGAAGAGAAACAAGATAATCTAATCCTAAGCATCATAAATCAATCTTGGAATCACCTTAAACCTAACCCATCCTCAAACTCTAAGAACTGCTCACCATGGTTTCAACAAATCCCATAAAAGAAGAGTTGAAACACATGATCAAAGGATTGGGTGATTAGAAAATAGAAGATAGAAGGAATCAATTAAATAAAACAATACTCAAATGCATAAATTAAAAGGATCAATCTCTTACAAATCACTCTAGATCACTCTTAGAGAGGTTTTTTGCTTAAAAAAAGACTTAACCCATGATAATTAGGTTTTTTGGTTTAAATAGTGAACAGTGGCGAACCGGGTCGACCCGAGACAAATCGGGTACCAACCCGGTTGAGTGGGGTAAAAGTGTATCGGAGGTCAACACCGATGTCACTCATCGGTGCAACATCTCGGTGTTGGACCTGGGTTTATGCACCGATGTAGCATACCGACTTGTGACATCAGTGTAGAAGTAGAAATTTCTTGAAGTTCGTGGGAGACACACCGACGTCACACGCCGGTGTTAAGGATTATTTACCCCGGGAGTTGTACCGATTTGTTGCACCGACTTGTGACCACGGTGTTGAGGTGAAGTTTGCTCCAAGGAGTGGCACCAATCAGTTACACCGACTTGTGATGTCGGTGTAATCCCTTGAGGCTCCAACACCGGTATCACTGGTCGGTGCTAGACATCGGTGCTAAGGACGATTCCCCATGTTTCCACACCGAGGACTGACCTCGGTGTCCTGGCTTGCCAAGCCTCCTCATGCCTTTGGCTTCCTCTCTTTGCTTATAATCCGATCGGCATCACGTCCCGAGTTTCGAGTCTTCTCCAAAGTACCTAAAATATGTCCCGAAACATGCGAAACTCCCTAGGACCTAATGCAACATCCTAAACTTTAAGAGGGACCTAAATGCTAAACAAAGCTTTGGTTATGCATGTAAATGACTAGAGAATGCAAACTAAAATGCATGCTAGAATATGTAAATTATGAGAATATCATTAAGATCGCCATGTCTCCTAAACCACTTGTCTGAATGTCTTCAAACCACCTCTAGTCGACAACTAACTCATTTTTCCATCCATTTCATGAAGATCATCGAAGATAGTTTCGATTGGAAACCCTTCGTCTGGACAGATCTTTCGGACACCTCGGGTGACCCTTGCTTTCTCCTTTGCTTCATCACTCCAAAAATCCCCAAAACATCTCCAATGACCTAGAAACACTCCAAATGATGCAAGACTCACTAGGACCTAATGCAAAACACCTTAGACTATAATTAAGACTAAAACACTAAGGAAAACTATGATTATGCATGCATGCGACTTAAAACACTAAGTAAAATGCATGCTAAAACAAATAAATTATGAGAATATCATTGAGACCATTTCGCAACACCCAAAACAGAATCTACAAACTCTATTCTACACTATACTCTCGAGACACTTACGCTAAAAGAAGGAAGAGATTGTTGGAAATTTTTCTTTTGTTTGTTTTGTTAAGTGTTAGACATGTGGTCACAAATAAAGAAAAAATGGATCATAATACTAATAAATGAATGATATGTTTGAAGTTACGATTTATCTAAAATAAACCGAACATAGGTTTATGAAGCTTTTGCGGATCTTTGTATTTGGAACGTTTTTGAGACGTCTCAAAACTACTATCTTTAGATCGTTGAAAATGTTTTGTGGAATCGCTAAGAAGCGTTCGCAAAAACCGTTTTAGAATAGCGTGTAAGGCATTTTGTAAACTCGTTTTTGAAGCGTTCACATAAATGTTAAATGTTTAATATTGAATCGTTTTTGAGTTAAACGTTTCGCCGAATCGCAAATAGAAGCGTTCGCAAAAATGCTACAAAACGGATCGCAAAAACCGTTATCTTTTCATAAAATATAAAACGTTTGGCCAGAATTGCTATAGAGTGTTCGCCTAAACGTGTCGATTAACGGTTTTGAAATCGTATAGAAAACATTTTTCATAAATCGTTTTAAAACGTTTTTGAAAACCGCAATTTCAATCCAATTTTAGCGATATGCTAGAAGCGGATTTATTGAGTTAAGATTGTAGGACCACAAAAGCCAGGATAGAAGAAATGCAATTTTAAAGATAAATAAACGATTATAAAGGAAATAGATGAAACGAACATAAACGAAACGATAGTACGGAAAGCGTATTAAAATGAGACCTTAGAAAACGATTCTAAGAAAAACGAACGCAAATGCGAGATTTAATCTATTTTCTTAACGGAATAAATCACCCATATTGTGTGATGGTATGAAGGGATTTTTAAATCCCATGATACAACACGTTTGAGGCCGTTTCACAACAACCGAAACGGAATCTACGAACTCTATTCTACGCTATACTCTCGAGACACTTACGTAAAAAAAAAAAGAGAGAGATTGTTGGAAATTGGTTTGATTTGTGAAAGCGTGAAGAATGAATGAGACTAGAGACATGTATTTATAGCCGATGAGAGGAGGTTTAGGCGGCGCGCCTTGATCACCACTCTTAGCCTTGATCGCCAAGATTAGCCTTGGTCGCCAAGCTTATCCATGAGCCCAATGACCCATTTCTCATTCACCTTACATCCAATTTATTAATTCCATTGGCATGTTAAAATTGATCCAACAATAAGTCCATCTGTCCAATGTCGACAACGTCTCTAATTTGGTTTACGGTTCGTATGTATAGCAACCGGCGGTGAACATTTTAAAGTAGTTTCAAGTGTTTCTAGACAAGAACAAGGGTGTGGTTGTGCGCTTATCCTCGAGGACTACGAAAAATCTCCCCGTGGTTTAACCAAAGTGTTTGATGTTCATGTTCCTGGTAACAAGAATGCCTAAGAACGGAGAGGATTGGCCTATCTTCGATGATGGAAAAAGGGTCAAAATCAACATGTACTAAATTGGGTGTGCCAAAAAAAACCTGAACTAAAATACGGTATAATTTCCTATCTTCCGGACAAAAATAATTCGAATTTTCTACCCAAAATATTGATTATAAACTCTTAGTCAGCAGCCACGTCAGTTAAAGCGTACATAGTTGCTGAGTCAGCTGCCACGCTAGCCGTCATTATTTTTAAAAAAAAAATTCCAATTTTTTTTAAGAATGTTATCATTTTTCTATATATGTTTTTTGTCTAAATTTTAATATTCCATTACTCTTAATTACCTAAAAATAATTCTAGTTAAATCTCAATTTTTATGTTGTAATTTTTTTTTAATCACACGAACTTAAAATATATAATTAACTTATTCTTTGTGGATATTTATTTTAAAGAAATATAAATTTCATGTCTATGGATAGATAAACAAATAAAATCAAACATAACCAATTATATCATTAAAAGAAGTGTAGTTATATTTTTTGATGACATATATTGCTAATGTGGATGCTTCCAATTGGTTTAAGATATTGGAGATTAGCATTTATATTTATTTCTGTAATTGGTTTAAACATCCAGTCAAGCCACACGACTTTGTTCATCAACCTGAGAAGTCTCTCCAGAAACCCATCAAGTTTCTCAGGTGATTTAACTTTCTAGAAAACTTCATCAAGCTGGTTTACTTGTGCATAAGCATCTTAGCATTTTTCTTTATTTCTGTAATTTTTATCTTTCATTATAATAATAGAAATAATTAGTTATATGGTCGGTTCGATTCCAAATTTTATTTCGGTTTGGATCGAATTCACAAGTTATGGTTAAGATAATTTAGTGTTTCAGAGTTTTTTCGTCCTTTTGGGAAAGCAATCCACCTACTTAAGATTAATGAAATATTACAAATTTAGACAAAACAAAAAAAGATATAGAAAAAACAATTAAAAATATATATATATATATAATGACGGTTGACGTGACAACTGACTCAGCAACTGTGGACAATTTAGCTGACGTGGCAGCTGATTGAGACTGTTTTGTCAGCATTCCGTGAAGGTTGACTAATATATGATTTAGTTTAGAATCGACAGTTTGGGTAAGAAATTTGAATTTTTTTTGTCCGGAGAATAAGAAATTGCACCGTATTTAATTCATATTTTTGTGAAAATTACTCAGAATAACACTAATCTTTGGTTTTATTACTAGAATAACACTATGAAAACTGACTTTACTAGAATAACACTAATCTTTTGTTAAAAGACACAAAACCCATTTTGAATAACTTATTTACACAAATGCCATTTTGATTTATTTTTTTCAGAAAATAAAATAAAAATATAAAACTCAACAAAATTTCAGAAAACTCGAATATTTCATTTGTGCACTCATACGTTTTTCTCCGCCGCCGACTCCAACAACTCCACCTCCGACGACTCCTCCTCCTCTTGTCTCTTCTCCTCCTCCAGTCTCTTCTCCACCACATGCATCTCCTCCACCAGTCTCTTCTCCACCACATGCATCTCCTCCACCAGTCTCTTCTCCACCACATGCATCTCCTCCTCCTCCCGTCGCATCTCCTCCTCCGGCAACTCCTCCTCATGTCTCCTCTCCGCCACCATCTATGAGAGTTGTGTCGTCGTTGCCCCGTCCTAGGTAAGATTCATTTCTCTCAGATCTGTATTTTTTGTGTGTTTCTTTGTTGTTTTAACGTTCGATTCAAATTCCTCTTTTGTTGTTTTCGATTCTCTGCCGATTAGTGAGTTGCTTTTTTTCTAACATTCATTCTGGGTATTCAAATGTATGACACTTTTCGGATCTTTTGAGGTTTTTTTAATGTTTAATGTTTGCATATAAATTGTTTGCTATAATTTCTCTGAGAGAACTACTAATAAGTTTACAACAAACAAATAAGTCTGCGACACAGATTTATTGTGTATGTCGCAAACTTATTGTGTATGTCGCAGACTTATTGTGCATGTCGCAAATTCATCGTGTATGTCGCAGACTCATCGTGTATGTCACAGACTTATCGTATATGTCGCAAATTTATTATTTGTCGCAGATTATGTATGTCGCAGACTTATTGTGTATGTTGCAGACTTATTGTATATGTCGTATACTTATTATTTATGTCGCAGACTTATTGTGTATGTCACATACTTATTTAGTACATCAAATTTAGTAGAAGTTGATTTTGACTTTTTTCCCCTCAATGACACGTTTTAACGTTAAATCTTCGTAAAGAAGCGTCCGAAGGAATCGTGTTTCTGGGTATTTCAATCCTTAAAAAAACAAAAAAACGAAAATAAACTCTTGTACATGTCACACAAACAAAGGGTTGACGAGTGGCTATTTTTGGGGGTAAACGAACAAAAATCATTTACTTCGAAAATAATAGAAACACACTGATAAATAATTGTGATTTTTTTTTTTTTTAGCAATTCGTAGAAAAGAAAAAGAAAATCGACCTTTCATTTAATAGATCAACTCTAAAGTCAATAGATATTTGATATTTCAAATGCAAACAAGAAGACCAATAAGTTAAAGCCGAAAAGGAAATATTATTGATTATGATATGGAGAGAAATCGTGTAAATAACGTTCACACATTTAACACAAAACATATCTGAAAGCTTCAAAGATAAATTTCTCAAATATATGCACAAAAGAATTTCAAAGAAAGAAGGAAAAAAAAAGCACAAAACAGTGCCTTAGACAGAGATGAGAACACCAAACTACCACCATTCTTACACCTTCGCCTTCATCTTCTTAGTCTTAATTCTGTTTCAATGTTTCTCTATCTCTGCAAACACTTTGTCGGCTACAAAATCTATCACTATCTCAAGCAACAAAACCATTACATCTCCCAATGAAATCTTCGAGCTCGGTTTCTTCAATCCCGGATCAAGTTCTCGTTGGTATCTCGGGATTTGGTATAAGAAAATCTCTACAAGAACCTACGTGTGGGTTGCGAACAGAGACAATCCTCTCTCTAGTTCCATCGGAACTCTCAAAATCTCCGACAATAATCTTGTCATTTTCGATCAATTCGATACACATGTTTGGTCGACGAATTTAACAGGAGGAGTTGTGAGCTCTACTGTGGTTGCAGAGCTTCTCGATAATGGTAATCTCGTGCTCAGAGACTCCAACAATAACGATCCAGCTAGATTTTTGTGGCAGAGTTTTGATTTTCCGACAGATACTTTACTTCCGGAGATGAAACTGGGTTGGGATCTCAAAACCGGAATCAACAGATTCTTGACATCCTGGAAAAGTCCAGATAATCCGTCAAGCGGCGATTTCTCGACTAAACTCAAAACCAGAGGGTTCCCTGAGTTTTACGTATCCAACAGAGAGTCGATATTGTACCGGAGCGGTCCGTGGAATGGAGTCGGGTTTAGCAGCGTACCGGTGATGAAACAAGTTGATTACTTTGTTTACAATTTCACAGCGACTAATGAAGAAGTGGCGTACTCATACCGAATCACCAAAACCAATGTTTACTCAAGATTAAGTCTAAGCTCCACGGGATTATTACAACGATTAACTTGGATTGAGGCAGCGCAGAGTTGGAAACAATTATGGTACTCACCAAACGGCCTATGCGATAACTACAAAGAGTGTGGGAATTACGGTTATTGCGATTCAAATACTTCACCGGTTTGTAATTGTATCAAAGGGTTTGTGCCGAGGAATGAGCAAACGTGGGCGTTGAGAGATGATTCTGCTGGTTGCGTGAGGAAGACGAAGCTGAGCTGTGAGAGTAGAGATGGGTTTGTGCGGTTGAAGAAGATGAAATTGCCGGATACTACAACGACAACTGTGGATAGAGGAATTGGGATGAAAGAATGTGAAGAGAGATGTCTAAATTATTGTAATTGCACAGCGTTTGCTAATACGGATATCCGTAATGGCGGGTCAGGTTGTGTGATTTGGACCGGAGAGATTTTGGATATTCGAAATTATGCTAAGGGAGGCCAGGATCTTTACGTTAAGCTAGCCGCTGCCGATCTCGGTTAGTTCTTTCTCTTTGGCATTTTTAATGGGTTTTTTAAAAAAAAAAACTTTTTGTTGACTTAGAGGAATAAAAAAATTAATTCCTCCTATTCTCCTGCAAAATAGTAGAGAAAATTTATCCTCTCAAATTTGTTCATTCTTTCAATTTTTTTAGTAGAATTATTTTTTGAACAATTTTCAAATTAAATGGTGGAACTTCAGAGAAATGCTTAATTTTTTTTTTTTGCTAAGTAGAGAAATGCTTAATTCCATCACCTTTTACTCAATCTAAATGGCAAAATTTTAGAATAATGCTTAATTCCAGCAACCTATATGCTTCGTTTTTATTGCAGAGGACAAGAGAACCAAAAATGGAAAAATCATAGGTTCGAGTATTGGAGTGAGCATTTTGCTTCTTTTAAGTTTCATCATCTTCCGTTTTTGGAAAAGGAAGCAAAAGCGATCAATATCAATTAAAACACATATTGGTAAATTCCATTTCCTTTATTTTTGTCTTTTAATTTTGAAAATCATGTTTTGATTGTTTTTTGGGTCTGAATGAAACATTCGATCAGCGAGAAGCCAAGATTCGCTAATGAAGGAAATGGTAATACCAAGAGAAAACAAAACAGAGGATCTAGAGCTTCCATTAATGGAGTTTGAAGCTGTTTCCGTGGCAACAAACAATTTTTCAAACGCCAACAAGCTTGGACAAGGTGGTTTCGGTATTGTTTACAAGGTATAAGTGAGTCAAAATTTATTCAAAATCAGTCACTGTACAAGGTTTCATTCTATAGTCAAATGTGTGGTAATAGGGAAGGTTAGTTGACGGTAAAGTAATCGCGGTGAAGAGACTATCGAAAATGTCTTTACAAGGGACCGATGAGTTCACGAACGAGGTTAGACTAATTGCAAGGCTTCAGCACATAAACCTTGTCAGGCTACTTGGTTGTTGCGTCGATAAAGACGAGAAGATGTTGATCTATGAGTACTTAGAGAATCTAAGCCTTGACTCTCATCTCTTTGGTTAGTGATTTAAAATAGCTTATGCTCTAACTATTGAATATCTTTGGGAGAAAGTTAACACGTTTTTGGTTGTGGTCTATTTGTAGACAAAACCCGACGCTCTAACTTTAATTGGCAAAAGAGATTCGATATTACCAATGGTATTGCTAGAGGACTTTTATATCTTCACCAAGATTCGCGGTTTAGGATTATCCATAGAGACTTGAAAGCAAGTAACATTTTGCTTGACAAAAATATGACTCCGAAGATCTCGGATTTTGGGATGGCCAGGATCTTTGGACGGGATGAGACAGAAGCTAATACGAGGAAGGTGGTCGGAACTTAGTAAGCAATCATCCTTTTAAACAACAAAGAGCTTTTGTCTTAAATCCAAATTAAAAAGAAGACCTCATAATATATGAGTTTAATCTTTGTTATGCAGCGGCTACATGTCTCCTGAATATGCAATGAACGGGATATTCTCGATGAAGTCGGATGTTTTTAGCTTTGGGGTGTTGTTTCTTGAGATTATAAGTGGCAAGAGGAGTACAGGATTCTACAACTCAACTGGTGACCTTAGTCTCCTCGGTTGTGTAAGCTAAGAACCTCTTGAATTTGATCTTGTTCTACACTCCTAATCTAATGATAACACAAAAAGAATGATTCCATCTTTATGCACAGGTGTGGAGGAATTGGAAAGAAGGAAAAGGGCTAGACATCGTAGATCCGATCATCATAGATTCTTCATCATCAACGTTCCGAACACATGAAGTATTAAGATGTATACAAATTGGTCTCTTGTGTGTTCAAGAACGTGCTGAAGACAGACCGGTGATGTCGTCAGTAATGGTGATGCTTGGAAGCGAAACTACAACTATTCCTCAGCCTAAACGGCCCGGATTTTGCATCGGTAGAAGTCCACTTGAGACTGATTCAAGTAAACAACATGGCGATGAATGGACAGTTAACCAAATCACTCTCTCGGTCATTGACGCTCGGTAATTGGAAAGTTACCGAGCCGATCTTTTTATATGCATATTATTTTCAATGTTAGTTTCAATAGCAAGGTTTTACTACATTATTCGATCAATTTCTCTATGTAATTTAACCAGGCGATGTAATTTATTTAGAAAAAGACGCAGAAGTTTCATATATTTGAAGTGAGTTTTAGACCTTCAACCCCTAATCCTCTAGACACTATTTTTGAAGTGAGCTTTAACATTTACTTATTAAACCTTTTATTATTTTTTACACAAACTCAATCCATTTATCGATTAAATTAATACATTCTCAATATCATTAAACAAATAAGGAACAAAAGTACCTATAAAAGAAAAAAAATTTCTTTTCGAATGTGCGCATTCTTCACTAGCAAATAAGATTTCGTATTCTTGTCTCGTTGTCGATGACACAAAAAAACTCACAGCTAGCCATGCATCTGGATCTGTAACGCCCCAACCGCCACTATCTGTGGGTTCCCCACGTCTTTTTTTGACCTGTGGGCTCCACCCTCGTCCAATGGCCGGTGCGTTATTTTGGGAATTTCGAAAGATTTGTTTACTATTCTTGCAAATCACCACGTGATCTTTTCCCGTATTTTGTCCTCACTCACACGATACATGAAATCATTTTTCGGTAGGTCACCCATTTTTAAATTGCTCCAACTCAAACACGCTTAACTATGGAGTTCTTTCTGGATAAGTGACCGAAAAAATAAGTGCACTTTGGTGAAATATGTAGCCAAACCAATTATTTTAAGCCTCTACACATGCACTACCATATACCAGAAATCGGGATGTTACAATCACCCCAACTCATAGAGCGCAACGAGGAGGGTCGTCGCCCCCGACGATGTGAGCCCACATGACAAGAAAGTACACCTTGGTGTAGCGGTTAAGTCAATGTTTTAGACATCGGGAGTACCAAGTTCAAAGCGTGAAAGTTGCAGTATTTCCTATCGGAAAGTGATTTCCGGTATCATGTGAGTGAAGACAAAACACGGAGAAAGATCACGTGGTGATTGCATAGTCAGTAAACAAGTCTTTCAAAATTCCAATATACCGCACAAGTCGTCGGTCGAGGGTGGGACCAACAGACCGAGAGAGAGTGTGGGGGCCCAGGGACGATGGCGGTCAAGGCGTTACAAGTGGTATCAGAACCGAACTCAGACGAGTGTGGATTCATGTGGGCTCACACCGTCGGGAGTGAAGGTCCTGGTGCGCAATGAGGACGTTGTGCTCTGTGAGTGGGGGTGATTGTATCATCATGATTTCTGGTATATGGTGGTGCATGTGGAGATTATTAAAAGAATTGATTTGGCTACCTATGTCACGAAAGTGCACTTATCTTTTTGGTCACTTATCTAGAGAGAACTCCAGAGTTAATCGTGCTTGAGCTGAAGCAATTTAACGATGGGTGACCTACCGAAAAGTGATTTCTGGTACCGTGTGAGTGAGGACTAAACATGGGGAAAGATCACGTAGTGATTTGTAGGGATAGTAAACAAGTCTTGCGAGCCTCCCGGGCTAGCGCACCGGCCGTCGGACGAAGGTGGGGCTCACAGGCTGAGAGAGGGCGTGGGGGCCCACAAATGATGGCGGTCGGGGCGTTCCAAGGACTGTCTTCCTCGACGGTGTGAGCCCATATGATTCCACAATCGTCTGGGTTCGTCTCTTATACCACTTGTAACGCCCCGACTGCCACTGTCTGTGGGCGCCCACGACCTCTGTCGGCCCGCGGGCCCCACCCTCGCCGACGATCAACGCACAACTTTGGTAGGCTCGACAGACTTGTTTATTGGCCCTACAATTGATAACACCGATTTTTGATCATTTTTATGGATCACGTTAATATATTTTGCATGTGTTTTAACTTCGTTTTCAATGGTTTTCAAGTGATTTCCATGTTTTAGAGTTTTGAAAGACATTTCAGGTAACTTAGGTTAAAAGAGTACATTTGGGAACAAAAGTATGTTTTTGGATAAACTCGGACCGTCAGAAGTCTTGCAATCAAAGAACACCTTCTCACTGTCTGATCATCAACAAATTTGGGCACAACAAAGTATATACAACCAAATTTCAAATTCAATTAGATTGGAGACGATCTAATGGTTGGATCCTTAAATACACCTGAAACACTGAAGGTAGATGAAACTGCCTCGAAAAGAAGTCCACTGCGGCAGGAGAGCCCCGACCCGCGACCAATCACCATTTCTATGTGCCTGGAGGAGCTCGACCCGCGGCCAAGCAGCAGTTCACTATGGCCAGAAGGCCCGCACCCGCGGCCACTCCTTGTCCATCCAAAACGAGCTCGTTTCTTCACCCGAGGCCAAAACCGTCTTTTCACATTAAACCCTAAACAAAGGGAAGACTATAAATACTTGTTTTAGGTCTTTTAGACAGACACACATATTATTTTCACGCTTAAAGAAGAGGTAAATCCCTTGCAAACTTGTTACTCTTGTTCTTCGGTGTGGTGCAAGGATTCACGATCGGTGTTCTTCGATAGAGAAGCCTTTCTTCATCCCTTTTTCTTACTGTTTTCTTTTCAATTATTAATTATGTTTCTCTCAGCTATGGCTGAGTAGTTCTATTGTTCAAAGGGGCTCTCATGGTTCAATTATTCATTAGGTGTTTAGACTAGGATACCGATTAGGGTTCTTCGTTTTATCCTCTTTCTTAATGCATGTTTGCTTGATTGATCTCCTTGCAACTGAACTTAGGTATTTTTAGAACTACGAAAGTATTGGATCCATATTCTTGACCTAGGATAGACGAGCAAAACCGTCACAAGAAATGAAAGCATACTTGTGGAGGGATTGTGAGCGTTAACGACTTTTGAGTATAATCATAACTTTTTGCGCGGCTGGAGATGAAAGCTACCGGTCGAGTACTAAAGTTATCGGTGTAGGGTGTACAAAAGTATACTACACACAGTATCGGTGTTCCAACTTCAAGAATCCAAAGACGACAAAAAGTCACTTTAGAAATCATAGCAAATTATTAGTGAAAATCGGCCATGAACCCTAGAGATTACCCGTTGCCCAACTCTTCGTTTAAATTGTTTACAACCTCGTTTTAATTATTTTCTTAGCTTACTTGCTGTTTTATTTCATCGCTTACTTTAATTTAATTTTCTAGCTACAATCGTGACTAACAAAACCCATAAAAAATTATTTACATCTAGACACAACTTAGAAATCAATAGAAATCGATAACGATCATTTCGTGTATTCGATCCCTAAATACTACTGCGTTTGCTGTGCACTTGCATCCTAGCTAAAGGGTAAAACCTGTGTCGGGAGCAATCCCGACGCATCAACAATCACCATGTGATCTTTCCCCGTGTTTTGTCCTTACTCACATGATACGGGACATCACTTTCTGGTAGGTCACCTGATATGCTTAAATTAATACCCTAAAAGTACTAAGCGGTAGTTGCAGTAAAGTAGGAGTCGAACACAAGGACTCACAGAGACACACAATAGATTATATAGATGAGAATTAAGCTAAGCGATCAATAATATTGAAAACAGAACGTAAATTAAAACGGTTGTAATTTCGATTGGAGAAAGATAGGTTCAGGGTATTTCTCAGGAAATCAATGAATACAGATAAACTAACTAGTCAGGATTCAGATTTAGCGCGGTTCTTGAACTCAAATCACTAAGATATAATTAACCAACTCTCGTTGCGAAAACTATCTAAATCTAAATCCTAGGAATTCCAAATCTCTTTGCGAATCCTAAAGTCTAAATCAGCTTTTAGATCAGGTTTGATTTGTTCACAAAACAACTAAACCAAATCTCTTTGCGAATAATTATTTTGCTCACCCTAAGTTCCATCAGGTAATTAATCGCACTCTCGTGCCTAATCAATTATCCTAAGATATAAGTTCTAGGTGATCAATATAGAATTAGCTTTGCAAACAACCTATGGTGAAGAACTAATTCAGATGGTGAATCCTAATAACTAATCAATCTAACATTAAAAGATAACCCTTATGAGAACCCTAAACCTAACAAGAGATCTACTCAGACATGGAAATTGAAGCAATAAACATGTTTGAATAAATCATCAAATAAAATAGAAAGAGTAACAAGAGGGTTCGAAATCTTCTCTCGGACGAACAGAGTTTCAGACTTGTCTCCCTTCAAAAGCTCTCTCACAAAACCAAACTAAAATAAAGCATAGCCATAAAAGTGGCTGTAAAATCCTATTAAATAACCTAAATCACGTTTTGGAGTTCTTGTAAATAATAAAGACTTCTGGGCAATTTTGCAATTCTTCAACTTTTTCATTAAAGTCGCGGGTCGTGTCTGCTTCGATGAGTATCGACCGATACTAGGCAGTATCGATCGACACTGAGACTTCAAATCGGGTACTCAGCTACACGAACTTCTGCTTTGCTCCAAAATGCTCCAGAAAGCTCCAATATCTCAAATTATGCTCCAAACGTGCTAAACCTGTAAAAGACTCTAAAACACTACAAAATAGCAGAAAGACACTATAAAACGGACTTATATCATGGCTTAAACGGGGTAAAAACCATGATATATCAACTCTCCCAGATTTAGCCTTTGCTTGCCCTCAAGCAAATAGAATACTAAACCAGAGAAAGAGGTTTGAAAACATAGAGACTCACCTATTCTTGGAACGTTGCAATGACCATTTTCCTTAGTGCTCCACATATCACCTAACCAGCTTTTGATCTAACCACCATGTACTTCTCCGTAGACATTCGCAGTTTCCCAGACTACACACATTATTTCGCAGCATTGTTCAATCAAGCCATCCTCGCCAGTTTCATCTCTGTGATTAATGCCAAGAACCTTCTAGATTCTTTCCCATACAATATCATGACAAGGAACCACCTTTTTCACACTTTCTGGTATTATTTCTCTCCCCTTGACTTATTTCTCATTATATCTCTTGCATGTACATATTAAGGTTCGAGACATGAGTATTGATGGTGTTTGCCACCGAATCCCCGGTTCTTCCCTCAAAAGTAATCAAAGGTGTAGGCGAATAATGGTATCACAGGAAATTTTCCTAACATCGCTTCCACCTTTGTGTGATCATTCCCTCTGAAGTAGAATAATGGGATCGCTGGAAATTTTCCTAACCCTCTACTCAGAAGAAAATCATTTCATCTTTTTATGCTCTTATTTATTAACTTATAACAGGGAGAGAAATACCATTATTATAAACACGTGGGTTCCTTTTTTAGATACGAATGAGGAATCAAGCTCTATGGACATCAATCACCGCAATGAACTTCAAAAATTTGGCTCAGGCTTTAAAAAACTTTGCTGGAAACATAAGTGTCTTCTAGTTAACCGGTCAGCCTTTGGATTTTTCATTAGTCGATCTAGAACTGATTCTGTAACAATGGTCACTTAGAAGCAAGGTCAGATCAATAGATTCAAGAAAAAGATCACAGTCTCAAAAAAAGTTTTGACTCAATAAAACAACGAATGACTCAAAAACGACTGACTCTAAGAAAAACAAAAACAATGTCAGCGACTACCTCCCCCAGACTTGAACAACAATGTCCCCAGTGTTATCTAGCCTAGAGTTGGTGAAAGAAAGCAAACGAACGAAGTAGGATTGTGAAAAACAAGAAGTTACTGTGCTGGAACATCGAGTATCGACCGACACACGGCCTTGTATCGAGCGATACCAGGCTTAAACCGATACGATGAACTTTACTCATTCGCGTAGGGTGTCGACCGATACCAACAGGGTATCGATCGACACCAAGTATTGGTCGACACAGGTAATTCGTTTTCAGCGTCTAAGGTCAGATGGAGCTCCAAAAATGTGTCAAACGATCCAGGTGTTAAATGTAAGCACTGTTAAACAACTCGAACACAAGTTAGGTGCAACAAAATATCATAGAAGCATAAATCCACAGGTCCAAAAACATAAAAGACACAAAAGTTCAAACGAAAATAAAAAGAAAAGGGAAAAAGGAAAAAGGAAAAGAAAAACAAACGTGAAAATCAGATAGAAAGAGGACTAATCCTCTGTCGCCTCGGAGCCACCATCATCATCAGGCTCATCAACGGGAGAAGGATCAACCGGATTCTGCCGAGACGAAGGAGCAGCGTCCATGTCAGTCATGCAGTGGCAGCGAGAAATAGCAGTCCAGATGCTCTGCATACTCTCTATCATCACCCTCTGAAAGGCAGCGGGCTCCATCGGAAGTTCCGAAGGAAAAGGAAAAGATGGTGCAGGGATAGAAGAGGTCGCTGCTCGCGATCGCTGGACTCGTCCTCCCTAGCGTGAAGTAGATGGAATGTCAGCAGCAGCAGGTGAGGGCGCATGAGCTCGCCGTCTAGTCGCAGGTGCTCGAATCAACAGGTGTGGAGGAGGCTCGAAACGAAGGATCCTCGAGAATGTCTGTCAGCTCGTTGTTAGGGAGCGACACCAGAAAATCTACACCAGATGTAGTGAAGAACCAACGCCTCTCGGGCTTCAACCACTTAAGTTTCTTCAGATGGCTCTCATCCATAAACCGACGCGTAGTGACTATCGAGCAGCTCGTAGTATTGATCCTGAGGTGCTGAAAGATACGAGTGAGGAGACTACCAACTGTCTCTGTCTTCGTGCTCGTGCCTGTGAATGGTTTGGTCTTCAAAGAGACCAAATGATGCGCAAATACAGCGCCAAGGTTGACCTCTGTAAGCTCAGGCCATGCGAAATCCTCCTCAAGAATAATGTCTCTGATAGCCAGACACAGAAGTAGAAGTTCGGACACCCTCATCTTGTTGGGTTCCATCTTGCACAAAAGAGTGGTGCTCAGGATCCTAACCAAACAGCGCATGACCGGGTGTCGTATATCCATCTGAGTGGACTCCTTAGAGTAATAAGCACCATTCCTGAAATGCTCCCAAAATGTCTGCATGTCAGGATGCTGCGCGGGAAGAGCAACCTTCCTGTAATCCCGAAGAAAACCGTAGATGTCACAGAGAGTAGGGAGTGGTAACATGTACCTCACTCCACAAGCCATAAAAGTCAGAGTACCCTCCTGTGCGTCCCGGAGAACCTCGTCCTAGTAGTAAACGCGAACTGTCGCCATGAACTGACGAACCAAGTCCGGGTAAAGATCATGCTGTTGAGTGGTCATCTGACCAAGACCAATCTTCGCAAGCAAACGGGCCAGCTCTGTGTCAAGGCCCAAGCGACGCATGGAGACCACGTCAACAAATCGAGTAGGCTCTATAACCACTCTCAACCACGCGTTATAGTGCAGTGTGTCATAATCATCCCACTGCTCCATGATGGGTCTGTAGGTGCAGTCATCACTCAGAGCAACCTCCTTCTCCGTCCCATTCCAATCGCGATGACAAGGGATCTTGGCCTTCTCGTTCAGCTTAGGCCAAGGACCTCTGCGTGGGGCTACAAGAACATCAGGAGCATATGGATTAGAGCTCGATGCGTCTGAAGTTCGTGCACTCTTTGGTCTAGATGTCATCTGCAAACAAATACAGAAAGACACAACATAAATCCAACACCTCTCAGCAATCACAGCAAATTCTTATCATCAGACACGAATGGTGTCGATCGATACTGGAGGGTATCGATCGACACCCAAGCCAATTCCAATTCATCGAGTCCCACAATCCAAATTATCCAAGAGTCGAAATTAAAGGCAATTGAATGTAAGGCAAGGTGTGAAACTACTCTAGAGCATCTCAGCAAATGACCATTGTCGAGAAAAACAAGTGCTAAGGAGTAGAATCTCACAAACCTCAAACCTAAAAATCGGACCGAATAGGTGGAATTTCGAATACATACCTTTGCTGATTGAAGAAACAAATGCTAGAAAGAGACAGATGATGAAAATCCAATGATTCTAGGCACTTGAATCACCAAAATCGGTGAAGAAACGAGAGAGATGCGATTTGAGAGGAAGAAAGAGGCGGTATCGATCGATGGAGAAGAAAGAAGAGAAAGAAGAACCCGAGGGTTTTGAAAGAAAACTTACCTGCCCGCATGGTGTCGATCGACACCGTATAGTATCGGTCGACACGTGTTGGCTAATTCCTGCTTTTCTCCGCGTGGTATCGATCGACACGAACTGGTGTCGGTCGATACTCCTCCTCTAAATCTGCTTCACGTTAAGACGCAGGACACAAAACCGAAAATAAGAAAAATAAATGACGCATATGTACAGACTTACCAGTGGGTTGCCTCCCACTCCGCGCTTGTTTTACGTCACGAGCTTGATTGTACGGACAATCAGTCCGGATAAGAATAAGAGATTGCAGCAAAACAGGCTCCACAACTTGACATCTCCAGGTTCAGAGTTCTGTGCAACATGTTCTCCACAACCTCTTGTCATTTCTCCTTCAGCTCCGGAGTAAGAAGAATTCGAGCCTTAGAAAATGGCCTTGAGGTCCCTTTGCATTTCACCTTATATTCGATCGAATCTCCATCGCACTTCTGAGGGATTAAGGTTACATGTGTAGCACTCTCGACTCTTCTGTTCTTCACTTCCTTTTTTGCCTTAGTATTTTTTTGATGACTTTCTTGGTGATGATAGGAGGACGATCCAGAACTTCTATGACAGTTGGCTCATCATTAGGCTCTTCCAAAAGATCAACCATCAATGTTTCTCCTGCACCAACGGGGATGCAAGATATATGTGTGGGAGCTCTTCTAGAGGGGATGGCTTCGTATGAGACATGTTCGTCAATGTACAAGAACGAGATTATCTTACTGGGTGTGTCCATAACTGCACCAGCCGTAGCCATGAACGGTCTTCCAAGAATCAAAGGTATGCTAGACCTTGCATGCATCTCCACAACCTGAAAATCAGTAGGAACCAGACAGTCTCCTACCTTAACCATCAAATCAGGGATTGTACCGTATGGAACCGATGTGGAAGAGTTCGCGAATGTGAGAGCCATCTGAGTGGACCTTATGTCATCGATTTTCAGCGTCTCTGCGAGTGTCTTTGACATGACATTGACGCTAGATCCTGAATCAACCAGAGATTCCTTGAATTCAACTCCGGAGATAGAGCATGGAACTGAAAATTTCCCTAGGTCTTCCCTCTTAGTCAACTGCTTCAGGGGAGGCGGTGTACTTCTGACCTTGATGAAGAGTGTCTTAATCTCGTCATCAGTTTCTGTGCAATCTCGGAAGTGACTCAGCAGAGGGCGGTATTCTAGAGCTTCTTCAAAAGTCAGTGTGTGTTGAATTCTTCGTACCATCTTCTCAAAGCCAAACAGCTGCTTTGGAGAAATGGGGTCTCTGAGGTGTCTGGGTGATCGAGGGTATGGTACGTTAGGCTTGTAGACACGTTCCTTAATCATCTATGGTTTCTTCATGATCTCTGGTTCAGTCTGCGAGGGGTGTCGATCGATACATGGTTGGTGTCGATCGACACAAGGCTCATGTGTCGGTTTTTCAGACTGGTATCGATCGATATCGGCAGTGGTGTCGATCGATACTGACGAATCAGGTTCGGAATCACCTTTTACAAGGTTTTCAAGATTTCCTGCACCTCGCAAGGTGATTGCATTGACGTATTCGTTATGTGCCTGAGTCGTCTATCCCTTGATAGCTACTGCAGTCTGAGCTACTTGCGTTTCCAGCATCTTCTGATGAGTATCGAGAGCATCGATCATTCCACTCAGATCTTTGTACACAACATCTATCTTTCCGTTCAGATTCACTGTGAGCTGCTGCTGTCCTTGAACAAGCTGTTCAAACATAGACTCGATCTTGCTATCTTGGAGCTTAGCAGGTATGGGCTGATAAAATGAATTTCCATAGTTCCTGGTATACCCACTGCTCTGAGATGATTTCTGACCAAACTGATTCGAACCTCCTTGCTGAGAGTTGTTGTTGAAGTTTCTGTTGTTGTTGAATTGGTTCCTCTGACCTTGAAAACCAGAACCACCAATGTAGCTAACATCCTTTACTTCATCCTCGTTGAACACCTCGACATCTTCAGCAAAGTGAACGGCCTTCGTTTGCTTGCCCATCAGAAGACTGTGCATAGAATCCAACTTGGCTTGAACATCAGCAAACTGTGAACCATCCATGCTACCAGCTAGCTTCTTGCGCTCAAAATCAGCATTCTTGGTGCTATTACTAGACGCCAAGTTCTCAATCAACACATAGGCATCATCAGGATACCTGGTGTTGAAGTTGCCAATGCTCGAAGCATCCAAAGTCATCTGATACATCCAATCAAGTCCTCTGAAGAAGAAACCCATTAGCTGAACATCAGAGTACCCGTGATGTGGAAAATCTCTCTGATACGATATGAATCTCGTCCAAGCAGCCTTAAACGACTCAGCAGGTCCTTGAGAAAATTGGGATATCTTGTTCCTCAGATCCTCGGATCGTGCATCATCATAGAAATTGTTCAGGAAAGTTGTCTTAGTCTCTTCCCAAGTAGTCAGTGATCCAGGAGGTAACTGCTTCAGCCATTAAGTTGCATCTCCACCAAGAGAATATGAGAAAAGCTTGCAGAAGAGGTAATCATAGGACACTCCATTGATCTTGATGCTAGTGACCAAATCCTCAAACCTCTCGATATGGTCCATGAGATGTTCATTGGAAAGACCATGAAAAGGATGCTGACCCACAAGAGTGTAGTATGCAGGTTTCAGCTCAAAGTCATTCCTCTGAAAAGCAGGCGGACGAATCGCTGATCGATTTGCATAAAACTGATCAGGCCTGTTGTACCCACCAATCGTTCTGCCACGATTAACCACAACATTCCCAGCGTTCGCGTTCCCAGCAACATTCCCAGCGACAACATGAGCAGGTGGAATGATGTTCCCCTCTCCATCCAGACGTTGTCCTCTCTCATTGCACAACCGGCCCTCTTGGTCTCTGTAAGCACCAACTTCATCTTGAACCAACTCCACTTGATTGTTGTTCATCCTCGCTGGTTTCTTTGCTCTTCTGTTTGTGCGTTCCAACAGTGCTAGCTGCTCAAGTGACAGATCAACTAGCTGAGTACTCTTGTTCCCTCTGGTTTCGCGATTAGGCATACACCTGAAAACAAAGGCAAAAACGTAAGTAACTCGGTAACACGATGAGTATCTACCGACACTGGTTAGTGTCGATCGATATAAAAAAAAAGAACAACGAGTATCGACCGATACCGACGAGCTTCGTCGAAATTCTCAGACTAAAATCTAATGGCGAATTGAGTCCCCGGTAACGGCGCCAAATTTGATATGCTCAAATTAATACCCTAAAAGTACTAAGCAGTAGTTGCAGTAAAGTAGGGGTCGAACACAAGGACTCACAGAGACACACAATAGATTATATAGATGAGAATTAAGCTAAGCGATCAATGATATTGAAAACATAACGTAAATTAAAACGGTTGTAAATTCGATTGGAGAAAGATAGGTTCAGGGTATTTCTTAGGAAATCAATGAATGCAGATAAACTAACTAGTCATGATTCAGATTTAGCGCGATTCTTGAACTCAAATCACTAAGATATAATTAACCAACTCTCGTTGCGAAAACTATCTAAATCCTAGGAATTCCAAATCTCTTTGCGAATCCTAAAGTCTAAATCAGCTTTTAGATCAGGTTTGATTTGTTCACAAAACAATTAAACCAAATCTCTTTGAGAATAGTTATTTTGCTCACCCTAAGTTCCATCATGTAATTAATCGCACTCTCGTGCCTAATCAATTATCCTAAGATCTAAGTTCTAGGTGATCAATCTAGAATTAGCTTTGCAAACAACCTATGGTGAAGAACTAATTCAGATGGTGAATCCTAATAACTAATCAATCTAACATTAAAAGATAACCCTTATGAGAACCCTAAACCTAACAAGAGATCTACTCAGACATGGAAATTGAAGCAATAAACATGTTTGAATAAATCATCAAATAAAATAGAAAGAGTAACAAGAGGGTTCGAAATCTTCTCTCGGGCGAACAGAGTTTCAGACTTGTCTCCCTTCGAAAGCTCTCTCACAAAACCAAAGTAAAATAAAGCATAGTCATGAAAGTGGCTGTAAAATCCTATTAAATAACCTAAATCACGTTTTGTGGCTTCTTGTAAATAATAAAGTCTTCTGGGCAATTTTGCAATTCTTCAACACTTCATTAAAGTCGCGGATCGTGTCTGCTTCGATGAGTATCGACAAATACTAGCCAGTATCGATCGATACTGAGACTTCAAATCGGGCACTCAGCTACACGAACGTTGATTTGCTCCAAAATGCTCCAGAAAGCTCCAATATCTCCAGTTATGCTACAAACGTGCTAAAACCTGTAAAAGACTCTAAAACACTACAAAATAGCAGAAAGACTCTATAAAACGGACTTATATCATGACTTAAACGGGGTAAAAACCATGATATATCATCACCCATTCTTAAATTGCTCCAGCTCAAGCACGCTTAACTCTGGAGTTCTCTCTGGACATCTCTCTGGACAAGTGACCGAAAAGATAAATGCAATTTGGTGACATAGGTAGCCAAATAAATTCTTATAAATATTTCTACATGCGCCACGATATACCAGAAATCGGGATGTTAAAGTCCTGGTGCGCAACGAGGACGTTGCTATCTTTGAGTGGGGGTGATTGTAACATCCCAATTTCTGGTATATGGTGGTGCATGTGGAGAGGTTTAAAAGAATTGTTTTGGCTACCTATATCACCAAAGTGGACTTATATTTCTCGTCACTTGTCCAGATAGAACTCCACAATTAACAGAGCTTGGCATGAAGCAATTTAAGGATGGGTGACCTATCAGTAAGTGATTTATGGTATCGTGTGAGTGAAGACAAAATACGGGAAAAGATCATGTAGTGATTGCATGGTCAGTAAACAAGTCTTTCGAGCTTTCCATTGTAGCACACCGTTCGTCAGTTGAGGGTGAGGCCAACGGGCCGAGAGAGGGCGTGGGGGCCACAAATGGTGGTGGTCAAGGCATTACCTGATTGGATACGATAAGGGCCAAATCTGGATTATCTGTCACAAACAGTGAACAAAAGCAATTCTTCTTTTTTAAACTTGTCATGGCCCATTATAGACTATGTAATTCTATATAGAGGGGACATATGACTCGACCACTACCATGTAATCCAAACTCTTAAGAGATCCGTTGTTCCATCCTGAAGTTCCAAAATTCAGTCTACACCACTAGTTTTTTCATCGCCTTTCTATGCATGAACCATGTACAAAGCAAGTGAATAGCGATGAATCCAAAACTACCGGGTTCATATGCACTCGTTCACCTAAGGCCATATCATCCGGAATGTTGGCCAAAGACCACACCTCCACTTCTCTCCGGGTAATGTCAATTATCTCTAAAGGTGAGCGATCAATTTAATTGAAAAGTTAATCATTTTGCGCTTTCCAAATGAACTACCTAATCCAAAGATAGACAAAACTCGACTGATTGTGGCTATTTTTATGTGGTATACGCCAAAAAAGATAGTCTAAAGTCACCAAAATATTTGGAGCTGAAGGTATATTCGAAAGCGCCCAATATTGTAAAGCTAGTGGGCAAGTGAAAATCGCCATGAAATTTGGAATTATAGCTCCATCAACCATATCTCACACCGAGCACTCTCCTTGCCACCATGACACACTATGTGATCTGACGATCACCATAGGTCACAACATGTCAGACCCGAGCTGAAAAGAAGGTTCATTGCCGTTACTTTTTCTGTCTCTCGAAGAAACATTCTGGAAATGAGACAAAAGAAGCAGACAGCCCCACACACCTGGAGAAAAAGTCATACACCGAGTCACACGTTCGATCTGGACCAGTTTGTTGCACATAAGGTCCTAGAATGGATGCCGAAGGTGGAAGCCTAGATCACAAGGATACTCGGCCCCTCACCAAAAAATCCTCAATTTTAAGATCCTGAAGATGTTCGGGTATCCAACAATGAAGTCGTGTAATGGCACAAAAAACTTTGCGTGTAAGACGCATTGAAACCATACCTAAACCATATATCAAGAAACCCATTTTGACGTTAATGGCTAAAACCGCTCTGTTTCGTTATCTCTATTTGTTTTATTCTTCTTATTGCACCTCAAAGACGAACCTTCTCTTTGCTTACCGATGGAAAATTTGAGTGATGGTGATAGCCTATCTCAGATCTGTTGATTACATCTAAAATTTTTGGATCTCATCTCCCAAAACACAGGGCTTAAGTATTAGGGTATCCATAACTACATATCCCAACTGCAATGGGAATGGCATGGAGACCAATGAACAGGAAGCTCTACAAAACAAATCACACTCTGTATTCTACGTTTTGAAAAGCTGTCAATAAGTAAGTTAAGAAAACCCATAACTTACTTACTTTGGCCAAAACAAATCTCAACTTTAAGTTAACTTTGTCGAATTAGTTCAACTATTAGTCAAACTTAATACTTTGTTACAAAATATTAAGTTTGACTAACGGTGAAACTAATTCGACCAAATCAATGCAAAGTTGGAGATTCGTTTGTCTAAACGTTTTGATAAATCTCTAACTTAAACGTTTTGATCAAAATCAAGTGGAGAATTATTTTGATCAAAACGTTTAAGTTAGGGATTTATATATATTTTTAATATTATCCCAATATTAATTAAAGTTGTATTCGTTTGGTGAATTGATATTTACCGGGAGGAAAACAAAAACTATAAGAGAGTGATTTATTACAAAAAAAAACACTTTATATACATATCTACCTTATAAAGAGAGTATGAGGCTCTCCAGTGTCGACACTTTACCCCTCTTTATTGGTCAAGATTAAAAAAACTTTAATAACTACCGAATCGGTATAGGTATTTAGGCTGTTGACAAAAAAAAAATTAATAAAAAAAAACTTTAATAACTTTAAAAACATTGCAACTTCTATTCAACCATGTATCACCTTCTATCTCATTTAAAAATATATAAAAACCTTTTCAACTTACTTACAATAATTTTTTGTTAAATAACTTACTTACAATAATTACGCCTTTAAATAACTAAAACAAATTCATGCTATTTTATTGTATTTTAAAGTAAAAAAACAACTAAAAAAATCTACATTCATTCTATTCATATATCTAAAATGTATTTACGAAAAAACGAAAAGACAAAATTAACTTAAAACATATAATATATATAAAGAAAACAAATATAAATACCCACTCAATGGTGGCCATTCTATAGATATAACAAATTCTATCTAAATTCAAAGGTATGTTAAATTGTTCTTAACTTAAAACATTTAATATATATAAAGAAAACAAATATAAATACCCAATCAATGGTTGTTATTCTGTTCATATAACAAATTCTATATAAATTCAAAGGTATGTTAAATTGTTGTTTAACTTAAAACATTTAATATATATAAAGAAAACAAATTTAAATACCCACTCAATGGTTGATATTCTATTCATATAACAAATTCTATCTAAATTCAAAGGTATGTTAAAGTGTTCTTTTAAATACAAACTTAACATATGTATTATGTATATTATTGCAAGTGTTGATTCTTTTAAGTATGGTATTTATAGAATTCATCTTATGGATGCACAAGAAGGAAATTTGGCTAATTTTTGGCATGCACACAGTCTAACATATGACGAAATTCCTACAATATTTGTTTAGGATAAAAAAAACACGACAAAGAGGAAAGAGCACCGATAAGATATTTAACATTCATTCATCAGCATGTGAGCTCTATTATCTAATAATGATGATAAATCACAAAAGAAATTATATGAGCTATGAAGTTATTCGAACCGTTAGAAGCGTTACACATAATTTTTTTACGCTGACTTGATATTAAAAAAAAATATCTTAGAAGAATAAATCCATGAAATGTGGTCGTCTCCTTCGTGTTTGAAAACAATGATGTCCTCGATTCGAAGGTCATGTGATGTGGCGAAGTCTTTCCAGCTTCTGGTGAATCTCCGGCCGTCTATTTTCACTTCCCAAGTTTCATCTGAAGCGTCTGATATCAGTTTTGCAGTCTTCAAATCGTGTTTTCCTTCTATGTGCTTTGAAAAGAAGGCAACATGTATTGTATGCAACCAACAAGAGGCAAATATTAAAAAAACACATATAACTGATGACTAAGAAGAGAAGTGCGTTTTGTTTTAACTGAAAACACAATAGAAACTCAAGGATCTCACACACACTATCTCCCTTAGTATGATATATACGACCACCAAAAAATATCTTAGATAAAAAAACCTGTGCGTAGCGCGGGTACTCACCTAATATATTATAATTTTGCTAAATAAAATGTGCTTCTTTCTCTCTCAAAAGCCTACCACCGTTTGTGTGTACTATGCAAGGTTTTTCGATCATAAGAGGTTTTCTACTTTGATATAGAACCATTAAATAATTTGTTTGTATCTGTTTTTCTTTATCTTTAACTAGATAAGTATAAACGGTCTCACAAGCCCTAATTTTCTTTTTTCCCATGCCCACATATCGAGGCAATCACACGACGTCTTCAAGATGAGCTCCCTCCGCCGGCGTTCCTCCTTCTCCTCCGACCAACTCTCCGCCTGACCGACGCAGTGTCTTCTTTCTCGGGTCCAACCAAAATATCTCGAAGAACTTTTATCACCTTCCGCCGGTTAGTTTTCCGTCTCCGGCGAGACCTTCCTCCGGTCTGCTTCTGGTTTGTTTTTCTCGGCTTTTCCTCTATGTTGCAGGAGTTTGTTATGAAGATTGTGGTCCCGGTTCCATCCTCTGCGCCGATAGATCGAAGATCTCTGCTCAAGCTACTCTCTCTCCTTCGAAGGATGAATTCTCCGGCGTCGCTGAACCCCATGCACCCGCTGGAGCCTCCGGATCCACCAGATCCAATCTTTCCATCTTCGTCGCCTTATTCCGCATCAAACCATCAGATCTTTTGGACTATGTGTTTTCTCTCCGGCGATTTGTTCGTAGCTTCGGCACACGCCACCACCACTGCCGTCACATCTCGTGCTTTTCTGAGATTTGGATTCTCTCTGGTCATTCCGCTCCTGCTTCACGGTGAATCTTTGGATCGAGTGGATTTGATTTTGGGTCTAGTCCCTTTGGCTAGCCCAGCAAGACCCATTTTGGAATCCGACATCAACCGTTCAAATTTAAATATTTTAGACCATGAGGGTCCATTCTTCTCAATTTCCTCCTTTAAGTGGAGAGATATTAGAGCAACTTCCTCCCTTTGGGAGAGATCACTTCCACCTTTCTCCTCTTATGAGGGGTATTTTTTGGTTTTAAAGCCGAGAAAACATTTACAATTCTTAACCGTATTGTTATCTTGTGTAGCGGCCTCTACAGGGCCATGAGATGCAACGGATCTCGTTTCTACGAGCTTTCGAGGTGTGGATTGTCTTTCAATGTCACAATCTAATGTGACCATCTTTGAACTTTCTGGCTTTGCTGTGAATGTTCTGTCGACGCATCCGATCTTGTTGGATTCGCAGTCGCTACCATCGACGCATTCGATCTTTGGCTCTAATTCCATGTCAAGATTCTATGAAGATCTATCTGCTTTAATTTCTATGGTTTTTATGTTTTGTAGTAGTGATCAAAGAGGATGGATAATTCCCTCTTTTCGTTGTAATTATGAAGATTAAGTTAATGAAATCAAGGGTTGAACAAAAAAAAAACTAGATAAGTACATGCATATATGCGAGTTTGTAATTTAATATTTTATAACTCGTGAAAAAAACTACAAAACGAAAAAATGGAAAACAAAATTAGATCACCTGTGAAAATATATAATACATTAATTTAGAAACAAAGTTTCCCATGAAATAAATATATATTTTAAAGAAAATATTTGGTGAAGCATATGCAGTAAATAGTGTTGGAAACGATTATTGGAGTTTTATTTATTTGGTGTGTAATTGACATACTAAAAAATTGTGGTTTATATAGAGGTGAAAAATTATATTTTTTTTTACTTTTGGAATAAGTAATTAATTGTTTCCTTAATATAAATGGAAAACCTAAGGTTTTTTTTTCCTTTTTATATTAATTTTACCTTTTCGGATAAATTTAATATATATTTTTAGTAACTTTACATTTTAAGATTATAAATCGGTTATTAAATTTTCCGAATTTTGAAGTTTTTGTTTATTAATCGATTTTAAAATTTTCCATTATTAATTTTAAATTTTTCTTTTTTTAATCAACTTTGACTTTTAGGATAAATTTACATTTTTTATTTATTTATTGTTTAGTAATTTTTCTGTATAGGATTATGAATCGATTATAAACTTATCATTCTATTGTTAATACTATATGTCAAAAAACTAATTGGATTTTGTTTTTTGGAAATTTCTTTTACACATGTCAGAATATGATCGATTGAGTTGACACGTGGCGCGATCAAGCTTTTCTATTGCTGTAAGATGAACTTTCTATTTACGTAACAATTTCTTCTATTAGACAAAAGATTACCATGGACGAAAAATGTTATGACAATATTTTTTGTTGTAATTTAATGTTATGAAAAAAGGGTGACCCCAAACTGAGCAAAGCTGCAAAAAACTTCTTAAACCATTGTCTTGATGCCTGTTTAAGACCATAGATCAACTTCTTTAGCCTTAAAACTACAGTTTTAGGTAAAGAGTCCCCCTTTCTCTCTGCATAACTATCTGTCAACTTCATGAAGACATCTTCTTCCAAGTTCCCATTAAGGAAAACATTGGAGATATCTAGCTGAGTAAGAGACCATTTGTTAGAAGTTGAGACTTTCAATAAGAGTTTCAAAGTTGTTAATTTTGCAACTGGAGAGAAGGTTTCTTTGTAATACAAACCTTCCTTCTGAGTGTACCCTTTTGAAACTAACCGAGCTTTATATCTCTCAAGACTACCATCTACATGAAATTTAAAAGTGAAAACCCACTTACAACCCACCGGCTTATTCCCTGGGGTAAACTAGTGATTTCCCAAATCTTTGTTGATTCCATAGCTCCAAACTCTTTATCAACAGCAGCATGCGACTCTTTATATTTTTTTGCCTCATAATAGGGATGGGGGATTGGAATTTTAGTTATTTTATTGATATATGAAAGGTGTGTAGGATAAATTTTAGAGTAGAAAATATAAGATGAAATGGGATTATCAAAATCAGATTGTAAGGAGTAACAATGGTAATCTTGTAAATGAGCATGAAGTTTTATGGTTCAATGAGGATATTGGTGATTGGGAAGGAGTAGAAATTTATGGAAGAGAAGAAGGAAAATAATTGGTATTACTTGAAGACAAAGAATCACGTGGTGTGAAGAAATCCAGTGTAGTTTCTGAAACTAGATCTTTGATCAATGGGAAAATGTCTTCCTGAAATATCACATTCCGAGATATAAACACCATCTGACTCTCCAAGTCCATCAGTTTGTAACCCTTATAGCCAGAAGGGTGACCCAAAAACAAACATGCTTTAGAACGTGGCTGAAACTTATTTATTTGCCTAAGTGAAGTAGGACCATAGCAGAGGCAACCAAATGTTCTTATCGGATCATAAGCAATAGCTTTTCATGTAAGGAATTCATAACGAGTCTTGCTCTGAAGAAGCTGAGATGGAGTCCTATTGATGAGGAACACAACTATCAAAACACAATCATCCCATAATAGAAGAGAAACCCCTGACTAAAACATGAGAGCTCTTGCAACATTGAGTATATGCTGATGTATCATTTCCATAAATGAATTCTGATCAGGTCTTTCTGGATATGAATGAAAAGATGTTATAGCCTTTTGTTAAAATAGAGCTGTAAATTTTAACTCTAGTGCATTCATTATCTAATCTCACAACTTTGACATTTGTTTTGAATTGATTTTTAACTTGTGCAATGAAGGCATGCAACATAGTGAGAACTTCAGATTTTGTCTTAAGCAAATAAATCCATGTTGCTCGAGAATGATCATCAACACTTAAAAAAAATATCGATATCCATCAATAATTTCAACTGAGAAAGGTCCCCAAACATCAATGTGGAATAACTCGAAGTTTGAATTATATATAGTATTTGGAGAAGGAAATGACACTTCTTCTGCTTAGCCAAGTGACAAACATGACAATAAGTTGTGCATTTATTCTTGTGTCTAGTAGTTCCCAAGGCTTCAGAGATGATATCCAATCTGGAAAATGATGAATGACCAACCTCTTGTGCCACATGCTGACATCAACCACTACATTCACTTAAATTGGTGGAAACTGAGTATCTAGCACATAGAGGTTAGCTACTCTCCTACCTTGTCCAATCGTCACTGTCCTGGTAGGATCCTGCATTTCAAAAGAAGATGTTTCAAAGATAACTCTTGAGCTAACATCAGCAGTCAAAGAACTTATATTGACAAGATTCAATCAAAACTCATGAATGAACAACACATTTTCAGAAGAATGTGTTTGTTTATTAGAACTGATCCCACTCCAGTGATTCTGATAGTTGAAATTGTTGGCAAATTCACAGAGCTTACAACAGATGTGTCCATGGAAACAAATTAGTTCCGAACATGTGATACATGGTGAGTTCCTCCCGAGTCAATCACCCAAGTGTCATTGTAGAGGATGTGTTGAGAGACTGTCAGAATGCCAACACAATAGAAGGTTAGAGGGGAGAATGGAATACCTTAATTATCAATTGCAAACTGTGAAGTAATTTCTTCAGCAGAGCGACTGATAAGTTGAGGCTGTAGATGTGAACTTGAAAGTGCAATGAAGTGTTGGATCTGATCTTTGCTAAGATTACCAATCAAACCTTCTAGTCTAGCATGTTTATCCTCATGTTAAGGAGATAAAGCCACTTGAGCAGCAACAAGTTCAGATTTCTGAAACTTATCAAGAGTTTTGCATTTTGGAGTATAGTCAGCTGGACCACCATGCTTCTTGTAGCATCTTTCAGCAATATGACCCACTTTGTTTCAAAAAGAACAAATGGGACGTCCTTTGTTTGGTCCAGATTGGATACACTACATGAAAACAGGCCATTTCGAACGGCCAAATCCGTCGGAATCCCATCGGAAATGGCTATTTCCGACGGATTTTGGCAGTCGGTTCTATTTCGTCGGAAACAAAAATCCGTCGGAAATTTTTCGGAAATTTCCGACGGATTTCCGAGGGAGCATTTATCGACGGATTTACGAGGCATAATCCGTCGGGGATGATTCCGACGGATTTCCGAGGACTCGCCCGTTCGGAAGAGTTCCTCGGACAAATCCGAGGTTACAATCCGTCGGAAATCCCTCGCAATTTTCCGAGGGATTTCCGACGGATTGATGATCGATCGATCTAAAATTGGTAACGATCGATCCTCAATACGTCAGAAATCCCTCGTAATTTTCCGAGGGATTTCCGACGGATTGAGGATCGATCGATACCAATTTTAGATCGATCGATCCTCAATCCGTCGGCAATCCCTCGGAAAATTGCGAGAGATTTCCGACGGATTGAAAAATTAAAACGAAAGTAGAAAATTAATTTATTAAATTTTTAATATTTTTTAAAAATAAAATATGGAATAATTTATTTATTAAATTAAATAATTTTAAACGAAAATAGAAAATTAATTATATAATTAAATTACAAAATAACATAATTTTTAAAAGTTTTTGAAAGTTGAAAAATTACACACAAAAAAACGAAATCAAAACGACGGGTAATCATCGAACTTCGATTTGAACCACTCGTCCATCTTGTCGCTCTTCGTTTTCTGAGTCGATAACTCGTCCTCCAAAACCGTGAACTTCTCTTTGAGCTCTTCGTTTTGCCGGATAAGTTCTGGATCCATCGAGAAACCGGCCGTAGAAGATGCACGTTGGGTCGCAAGCTTACCCAACCCCGGCCGACGATCTTTTTTAACGGGTACCTCCTACGAAAACAATAAAAAAACATTATAATTTTTTATTAACAAATAATTATCTAAATTGAAATAATAATCTATATTTTTTTACTTACATCGAGGACTAGGTTGTTCATCTCGGACGGAGTGATTTCGTTGGATCCGATGAAGCCCTCCTGCGATCTCTGGGTGAGAATCTCGTCTTGCACCTTCGTCATGTTTTCGACAATCTCCCTGATGGCTCCATCGTCAATTCGGCCCGTCTTCTTGTTGGTGTGCGTTCTCACCATCACTTGCAGATAATCGGGAACTTCGCCGTATTCCTCCGTCTACAAAATAAATAAAACCGTTAAAGATAATGTTTTCTTATAAAAAAGAACTAAAAACTGCAAAAATACTTACCATTTCGATTTCGGTTGTCTTGAAGCTCTTTGCCCCGTTGTTGTGGATAGCTTCTCCCTTCCTGCTTCGGCGACTCTTCCGGTTCTGGGAGTTAGTCTGAGATAGAGCTATGGTCTTCTGCTGTTGCCAATACGGGATGTAGTCCGTATATACATCCTTGTTCAAGCCTTTTGGCTTATCTTTTCCCCTTTTCCAAGTTTTCTTCCACTCGTTCATGTGGCGCGAAAATTGCGTCCTAGCCTCCGAAAAAATTCTGTCTCCACCGTCTTTGTGATCGTATGCTTCCAATTAAATTCTTGATACAAAAAGAAATAGAAATATAGATGTTAACAAAATCTCAAAATATACTACAAAAAATAAATAAAGATTTACTTACCGCAAACGTACGAAACCACATGTTTTGTTCATCTGACGGAATTTCGGAAAATTTCGGGTATGGTTTGTCGAGGATGCTGTGCAACATCTTCAGAATCGACTTGCTAATGTCATTCCCGGAGATTCCAAACCTATGAAAAAACAAATTAAAAACGGTTATCAAAACCAAAAAATCATTAATTAAGAGTAAAAATATTTATTACCAAGTAGATCTCGGAATCGGGAGTTCCGGATCGAGAACTTTGAGTAGTTCTAGTCCCGGCTGTTGAACGAGCTCCTCGATGGTCATGATCCTCGGTTGAGCTACACTCTCTGTGTCCGGAACAGTACTCTGGCTAGGACATGCGTCAGTACACTTGCAAGGACATGCGGCAGTACCCCTCTGATGGTTTTGATCGAATCCACCGTAAGACCTACAAAAAATAAAAACGCATCAGTGTTAAAAACATATAAATAATCATAAATAATTATCTAAAAAACCAAAATATTTTTTTCAAAAAATACATATATAAAAAACGTTTATTATAAATACAATTTCTAAAAATCAATACATGTTAAAAAAAAACTTACATAAATTTTTTTTTAACATTACATATATACTGTAAATACATATATATGTATTTAAAAACTTTTTCATACATATATTTATTAAAACCAATTTACAAAAATGTTTTATAAAATTCTATACATATATATATATACAATTTCCAAACTTACGTTTTTAATAATTTTCAACAAAAACTAACAACCTAATTATCAAAAATTCAACAAAAACTAACAACCTAATTAACACAAATAAATCTAATCACAAAAAATCTAATTAACATTCCACAAAAATCTAATTAACAATTCCACAAAAAATCTAATTAACAATTCCAAAAAATCTAAAAACTTAATCTAATTCCACAAATATATACATATATAAAAACGTTTTTAATATATATGTATTAAAAACATTTTTTCAAAATTCATTTATTAAAAAAGAATTTACAAAAATGTTTTATAAAATTCTATACATATATATATTTTACAAAAACGTTTTATAAAATTCTATACATATATATATATTTTTCAAAAACGTTTTTTATAAATTTTCTTTAATAAAATTATCACAAATTCAACAAAAAAATAACAACCTAATTAACCCAAATAAATCTAATCACAAATAAAATCTAACAACCTAATTAACATTCAAACAACTTAATCTAATTCCATAATTTAATTCCACAGCCTAATCTAACTAGATCTAACAAAATATAAATCAAAAAAAAAAAAATAGACAATACTTACATTTGGAGAGAAGCCGGCGGCGTGGAGAGGCGGAGAGGCGGCGGCGTGGAGAGGTGGTCTCGGCGGCGTGGAGGCGTGGAGAGGTGGTCTCGGCGATGAGAGGCCGAGAGAAGAAGAGAGAAGAAGGAGAGGAGAAGGAGAGGAGGAGGAGAGGAGAAGGAGAGGCCGAGAGAAGAAGAGATATGAAGGAGAGGAGATGGATTCGTTTGAAGATGAGAGGAGAGAAGAAGAAGATTGCAGATATAATTAAAGATTTCCGACGGATTGAATCCGTCGAAAAATCATCGCGTATAAAATTAATTAACCGCCTAAGTTTTCGATCATTTTCGTTTGGCGGTTCAATTTCCTGAGAAATATTACAATATCCGTCAAAAATTTCCGAGGGATTTTCGACGGGTTTTGAAATTTTATGCTTTCTTATTGGCCGGTCAACACGTTCGGACTTACGTCGAAAAATATCAAAACCCGTCGGAAATCCCTCGGAAATTTTCGACGGATTTACGACGGTTTAGGGTTTAGGGTTTAGATTTTGAAAATTTCATAGATTTTAGTGTTTAATAACCATTAATGTTACCTACTAAAAAGAAAAACCTATGAAAACCAATCAAAACAAGTTAATTTGGATTTTGTAAAAATCGATCGATGAACGAGTTCAAGGATTCATAAAAACATATAGAACATCTAAGTACATTTACGTGTTTGCTTCGGGTTTCAATTGAAATGTTCGAAATGTTTGATGCTTACAAACATTTCACATAAACTAGTTTATATTTGTTACTTCTACATCTATCAAGACGAAACATTTTCAAAATCCGGCAAATTCGAGGTTTATTTCCGAGGAATTTCCGACGGACCTTGGTATTTTGATGTTTTAGCCGAGAGGATTATGAAACCTGGGCAAAAAACAATATATGTCTCGGCTAAAACTGAAACTGGTCGTATCCGTCGGAAATCCCTCGGAAATTTAGCCGAGACATTTTCAGGTTTTAGCCGGACATCCGAAAATGCCTCGGCTAAAACTGATATGAAAATCCTTAAATCCGTCGGATTTCCCTCGGAAATTTCATTGGTATTTCCGACGGATTTAAACAATTTCAGTTTTAGCCTAGACATTTTTGAATGCCTCGGCTAAAACCTGAAAATGTCCCGGCTTAAACTGAAAAACATAATGTCTCTCTCTTTCTCTATCACTGAAACCCAAAGCTGTAGAGAAATCCCCCCCCCCCCNATTATATTTTCTTCTTCTAATTCAAAATTGTTATTATTCAAGAAGACATTTTTGAAAATAAACTTTGTTTTTTAAGTTCTTACATGAAATGCCATTACAAATAATAAAAGATAATTGAAATAAGAAAATATATAATTGTCTTTTAAAATTATTGATGAGAATATGGAAATTATTTATTTCCCATTAACTATTTAGTTTTTTTTAATTATTATGATATTATTAAATAATAATCAATCCATACATATTCAAAGAAAATATATTCAAGATCTTGCAGTATTTTTCACTATAATTATTATATTTTATTTAAATATATATGAAAATAAAAGTTTGAAAAAATATTTTACTAATTTTATAAAATGTTAGACACGAGAAAATTGTTTTTTTTAAGAGTTTGTGGACAGACTACAAAAACCATAGTCATTAAGCGGTGTATATTAGAGTTATGATTTCAAGATTATAGGTTTTTGCGGGTTAGCTCGAATAATAATTTAGTTCATTGCAAAACGGGTTAAGTAGATATGTTAGTCCGGGTTGACAGTTCTATATATCTCTATAATATTATTTAAGAAGACATTTTTGAAAATGAACTTTGTTTTGTAAGTTATTACATGGAATGTCATTAGTCATTACAAATAAGAAAAGATAATTGAAATACGAAAGGATATAATTATCTTTTAAAATTATTGATGAGAATATGGAAAGTGTTTATTTCCCATTAACTATTTAGTTTTTTTAATTAGTATGATATTATTAAATAATAATCAATTCATACATATTCAAAAAAATATATTCAAGATCTTGTAATATTTTCCACTATGATTATTATAATTTATTTAAATATATATCAAAATAAAAATTTGAAAAAATATTTTACTAATTTTATAAAAAGTTAGACAAGAGTAAATTTATTTTGTAAGAGTTTGTGAACATACCACAAAACCATAGTCATTAAGCAGTGCATATTAGAGTTATGTTTTCAAGATTATAGGTTTTTGCGGGTTAGCTCGAATAATATTTTAGTTCATTGTAAAACGGGTTAAGTAGATATATTAGTTTGGGTTGACAGTTCTATATATCTCTATAATATTATTTAAGAAGACATTTTTAAAAATGAATTTTGTTTCGTAAGTTATTGGGCTTGATTGGAAGGAGCTTTAGAGGCTGCACACAGCCATATTTATTTCTACAGCTAATTTTTGTTTCCAATCATGATTTCTACAGATTTTAAAACCTACAGCCATTTGTATCCTTTTTTGGCTGTAGAGAGCTATATTTTCACAGCACATATTTCCTCTATTTCACTTTTTAAAAAGCCACAGCCAAAATCCTACAGCTAAAAAACCTACAACCAAAAAACCACAACATAAAACTGAAAGCTACAACTGTTACCAATCAGGCCCATTACATATTATTTCATTACAAAGAAAAAAAGATAATTGAAATAGGAAATGACATAATTGTCTTTTTAAATTATTGATGAGAATATGGAAAGTATTTATTTATCATTAAAGAGGTTATTTACTATTTAGTTTCTTAATTATTTTTAATATTATATATTTTTAAATAATAATCAATTTACATATATTCAAATAAAGAAATCTATTCAAAATCTTGCTATATTTTTCACTATAATTTATTATATTTCATTTGAATATATATCAAAATAAAAGTTGAAATTTTTTTTACTAATTTTATAAAAAGTTAGACACAAGAAAATTGATTTTTTTAAGAGTTCGTGAACTAACCACGAAACTAGAGTCATTAAACGGTTCATATTAGAGTTATGTTTTCAATATTAGGTTTTGTGAGTTAGCCCGAATAATATTTTAGTCCATTGCAAAACGGGTTAAATAGACAAATTATTCCGTTTGACAACTCTATCTATAATAATGAGTTAGACATATTATAAAATTCAAATAAAAACCATTTTTCTTAAATTTCAAAACAATTTCTTAAGAAAAAATTACCCCGCTCTATAATTGACGCGGGTTAAATCCTAGTTATATATACAATATAGCTAATGAGCTATTCTAAGTTGTACTGATATGCTTGGTTTTTACCGTTTTCTAACACATGTTTTGGTGTTTCTTTTGAGTATTTTATCGAGTTAAAGTTCGTTTTTAGAGTCTTTTACTCCTTTATTTAGTTATCTCAGGTAAAAAGGCATTTACGGAAGAAATTTGAGTTACGTGGGCAAAAACGCATGGAACAGTACATAAAGAGCAAGAATCGATCGATGCACAAGTGGAGCCGATCGATGCATCACCCTCCGAAGAACCAGAATCAATCGATGCACAAGTGGAGCCGATCGATGCATCACCCTCCGAAGAACCAGAATCAATCGATGCACAAGTGGAGCCGATCGATGCATCACCCTCCGAAGAACCAGAATCGATCGATGCAAGGAGTGCATCGATCGATGGAGCATGCCCAGAAGAACCAAAATCGATCGATGCAATATGTGCATCGATCGATGCAAGCCGGCGAGAAGGAAAAATAAATTTCTGATTTTCCTGTTTTGCCCCGGAAACTGCCTATTCTGACATAATTCGCCCATAACCTTATTTATACTTTATTCTTAGCCACTTTTTAGGCTATCTCTCTTTTGACGGCTCTTTATTCTACTCAGATTTTGGCTATTGATTTTGTAAGCAAGAGGAAGAATCTCTGCATCTATTGAGAATAATTCTAAACCTTTTCATCTCTTTCACTATTATTATGAGTTTCTCTCTATCTCCTTGCTTGTTCTCCATTGACATGTCTGAGTAGTCTCATAGTTAGGTTTAGGGTTTCAACGGGATCCATGAATAATTGAATTAGACACAAATATGGATTTATCTTTTGTGGTTTTCGCTTAATGTTGCACTACAAGAAAACACAGTTTTTGTGACTACCAAAATAGTCCCAAAATGGTCGCAAATGACTAATTTGCGACCATTTTGGAACTAAAAAAATAGTCGCAAATATTTGGTCGATAAATAAAGTAGTCACAAAACAGTCGCTCTTTTTGCGACTAAAATGGGACAACTATTTTCAGTACTAATTTAGGGACGGATTTGAGACTACTTGTAAAAAAAAAAAATTTAAAAAAACAAAACAAAAATTCCAAAAAAAAATATTTATATTTATTAAATTAATTATTTACAAAAAATGAAAATTAAAATAAAATTAAAAACGAAAAGAAAAAAAGAAAGAAGATCTAGATCTTCTTCTCCCTCGCCGTCGGGAATCTGCTCCTCCGCGGCGCAACTGCTCCACCATGAACCTGCTCCTCCACGGCGGATCTGCTCCACCACGAACCTTCTCCTCCGCGGCGTATCTGCTCTTCTGCTTATCATCTGCCCCTCCACGTCGGTGAGGAGACGAAACTTGGTAGTCTGGTGTAAGGTCGCCAGTGGAGCGAATCGTCGAACAGTACGGAGTCGACGTCGCCGGCGATGTCTCCTGCTCACCGGAAACAGCTCGGAGGTGTCGGAGGTTTCTCCACCGTCAAGCGGACACCGCCAAAGCGGCGGCTCAGCGACTAGCTCAAGTCATGGCCTTGCAGAACAAAGACAACGGTGGACATCGGATCTGAAAAAAAACACCATTAAAAAAAGATACAGAGAGCAATTGAAAAAAAAAGATCCAGAGAAAGAAGTTAGAAGTAAGAAGAAGAAGAAGAATCGTGGAAGGAGAGAGAGAGAGAGAAAAAAAGTTAATTAAAAAAAAAAAAATTTGGTCCGTTGGATTAAAACCAATCAACGGTCGAGGATCTCAATCCTTGTCTCAATTAATTAGCCAATGAGAAGCTTTCATTATTTTTGTCATTTAGTCGCAAATTAGTCACAAATTAGTCGCAAATTTGTGACCCTTTTGTGACTACTTATACATGTTATGAGTAAAATCAAAAACATTTACCCTTAACCCTAAATTTTAAGAGCCTAGAAGGTTTGAATATGATTTTACAATGATTTTGTGTATATAACAGTTCAAAAATATGTTAAAACTTAAAAATAAGTAAATTTTGAGAGAATTTATATATTTTAAAATTATTCCTTATAAAACACATGTAACACTTACTAGATGTTATGATTAAATTAAAAATTTTGTAAGTGTTATATTTTTTTGTATATTATTTGATGTTTATGTGTAAAATCTAGTTTACAATTTAAAATTTAGAGTTTATGATTAAGGATTAGAGGTTTAGGGTTTATATTTTAGGATTTATAAAATGATTATATTTTTAAAAAATTGTAAGTGTTTATATTTTTGTATATTATTTGATGTTTATGTGTAAGATATAGTTTACAATTTAAGATTTAGAGTTCATGATTAAGGGTTAGAGGTTTAGGGTTTAGAATTTAGGATATATAAAATGATCATATTTAAACAATTTGTAAGTGTTGAATTTTTTTGTATATTATTTGATGTTTATGTGTAAAATTTTGTTTACAATTTAAGATTTAGATCAAGTTTATGATTAATGGTTAGAGGTTTAGGGTTTATGTTGAACCCGAATTCGCACATAGATCGTAGATCGGCAAATTCAGTTTTGGGTTTAGGAGAATTATTTTACTAGAATCATAGCTGGACCCGAGGTGGGTTGCCTACGTACCCTCGAAAGGGATCAAGCCGGTCGTAGTTCTAATTACATAGAAAAGTGATGGGGGGCCCCCAGATTGTGAGATTCTTCCCCTATTTATAAGTCTTGAAGTCCTTAGCTCTTCCTTTTCCTTCTTGACTTTGTATTGGCAATTATCCTTTTTTCTTGAAGCTGATAAGGATAATCTCCTTTCTTCCCGGGATTTGCTTTTATCCAAATAAAGGAAATCTTCTTTTTATTAATTAAAGGAACTTTCCCTTTAATTTTGTAGATCGGTCTCGATGGGCCTTGAAGTCGATTGTTGGGCTGATTTCAACTCAAACCGGGTTAAACCGGGGGAGTGCTAAATCCCCCTCTAACAGTTTAGGGTTAAGGGTTTGTGGTTTGAGTTTAGAATTTATTGAGTTCTATAAAAAAAATCAAGTGGAGTTGCAAATTAGTCCCAAATTTGGGACTATTTTGTGACTACTATTAAAAATTTGTCGCAAATTAGTCCCAAATTGGTCACAAAAACTGGGTTTGCAAATTAGTGTACATGTTACCCTAAACCCTAAACTTTAAGAACATATAAGGTTTGAATATCACTTTACAATGATTTTGGGTATATAGCTGTTCAAATATATATTTTACAATTTAAGATTTAGAGTTTATGATTAAGGGTTAGAGGTTTAGGATTTATAATTTAGGATTTATAAAATGATTATGTTTTAAAAATTGTAAGTATTGATTTTTTTTGTATATTATTTGATGTTTTTGTATATTATTTGATGGTTTAGGGTTTAGAATTTTTTGTACATTATTTGATGTTTATTTAAAAAAAATCGAGTGGAGTTGCTAAACCGAAGCAAATCAGTCACAAATTTGGGACTACTTTTGCAAGTCCTTAAACAGTCGCAAATAAGTGACTATTGTCTGACTATTTTTTTTAGTCGCTAATTTGTGACTATTATGCCTCTGTATTATGAGTAGTCGCAAATCAGTCACAATATCGTCCTTCTTTTTTGTGACTAAAAAAAGTAGTCGCAAAAAATAGTCACAAAAACTGTGTTTTCTTGTAGTGTTGTGTTTATTGCTTAGGCTTAAGTTGACCGCTTAGTCTCTGAACTAGGGCTTAATCTATACCACATAAGTATCGTAGGTTGCTAGAAGAACATAAGCGAGCGAATTGTCCTTAGCATGTGGAAGTTGATGTTAAGGCGATTCATGAACATATTGAACCTGCTCATTAATGTTGATCTAGAATTCTATGCCAACAGAAGTTAGGATTTTAGGTTACTCGGTTTAGTAATCAACGCCACGGAAGTGGATTGGTTAGATATTTATGTTTTAGTTTGAAACTTGTGTTTAGTCATTCCCTGAATAGTTGTCTGATTCGTGATCTCTGGATTCGTGAGAATAAACCCTTGACCTAACTCTTTTCCTTTATTAAATTTACATAATCTTAATTGCTTTCGTTACTTTTCCAAAACCAACTATATTCTTGTCTTAGCTTAGTTTCATAATTGTGAGAATTGTACGTAGTGTAACATTGGTTTATGTGGATTCGATCCTAAAGTACTACATTAACGTACTGTTATGATTGCAGTATTGTACATTTTAGTTAATTGACTACGTGGTAAAACACCTAAATCATGTACATGGTTTAACTTAACCAGATAGTAAACCAGATTAAACCAATCTTCTATACTCTCCAATAATAATTTTGCTTCCAATTCTGTCGTACATGACACGCAACACAAAGGGTTGACGAGTGGGTTTTTTTTTTTGGGGTAAACGAAGAAAGGTCAACTCTAGAGGCAAACAAGAAGACCAAGAAAATGAAGCTGAAAAGGAAATATTACCGATAATGATATGGAGAGAAATCGTGTAAATAACGTTCATACATGTATTACCGTAAAATACCGGATGGAAAACTTGCGATTAATATAACGATTAGAAACGATAAATGATAACGGATTAAGAGAAAGATCACATTCGAGACAGAATTATTCCATGTTAATATGGATACACGGAGTCGAGATATTATCTCTTTCCTTAATTCAATAAATCCCCCGTAGTGATACGGAATTGAAGGATTTTTGAATCCCAGGATACAACCGTGGCGAGACCGTTTCACACTCACTTGAAAGCGGAATCTACGAACTATATACTACGATATACTCTCGACGTAAAAAACTTACGACTTTTAGACGAAGACGAATACGAAGACGAGTACGAAGACGAGTACAAAGACGAGAGGGAGAGAGATTTGTTCTTGTTGAACAATTGTAGTTGATCTTGGTGTATTATGAAATGAAGAGGTGAAGGCTCTTTATATAGAGGAGGAGTAGCCGCCGATGACATCACGCCGATGCAAGCCATGACGCACCTCCGCGCAAGGTGGCACGCAAGGTGGCGCGCAAGGTGGCTTGGTGATGCATGCCATGACGCACCGCACACTCATTGCAACGCAAGGTGGCGCGCACATCACGGAAATGGCGACACAAGAGCATGAGTCACAAAGAGTAGATGGCCGACATGAGAGTTGACTTGGTTTGTTTTTCGGATCGTGATCGGTTACGAAACCGATCGGAAAACGAAATCTTGATCGGTTATAACCGATCGGGAAAACGAAATCGGGATCGGTTACTAACCGATCTGCGGGATTAAAAGTTTAGTTTTGAGACAAAAAACGTTAGTCAAAATTTGTCCCAAAAAGAACTTCTTATTGGGCCGCTGGCCCATTCCACAAACCCACAAACCCACAAACCCACGAGCCTACGAGCCTACACACCATTCTCTCCATGACACACCATTCTCTCCATGACACACCATGGGTCTTAGCCTTTTGAACAAAGACTATGACACCTCCTTATTTATACTAGTGTATTTTTTCCCATTGTTTCCAATGTGGGACAAAAATCACACTACTCCACTTACTTTGCCTCACTTTGATGGGCTTTTTCTCATTCATTTTTCAACCAAATTAATTAGCCCATTGGCTATTAATTTTTGATCCAACAATACATTGAACGCAAAACATGTCTGAAAGCTTCAAAGATAAATTTCTCAAATATATGCACAAAAGAATTTCAAAGAAAGAAGAAAAAAAAAACACAAAACAGTGCCTTAGAGAGAGATGAGAAGTGTACCAAACTACCACCATTCTTACACCTTCGCCTTCATCTTCTTAGTCTTAATTCTGTTCCATGCTTTCTCTATCTCTGCGAACACTTTGTCGGCTACAAAATCTATCACTATCTCAAGCAACAAAACCATTATATCCCCCAATGAAATTTTCGAGCTAGGTTTCTTCAATCCCGGATCAAGTTCTCGTTGGTATCTCGGGATTTGGTACAAGAAAATCTCTACAAGAACCTACGTGTGGGTTGCGAACAGAGACAATCCTCTCTCTAGTTCCATCGGAACTCTCAAAATCTCCGACAATAATCTTGTCATTTTTGATCAATTCGATACACATGTTTGGTCGACGAATTTAACCGGAGGAGTTGTGAGCTCTACTGTGGTTGCAGAGCTTCTCGATAATGGTAATCTCGTGCTCAGAGACTCCAACAATAACGATCCAGATAGATTTTTGTGGCAGAGTTTTGATTTTCCGACAGATACTTTACTTCCGGAGATGAAACTGGGTTGGGATCTCAAAACCGGAATCAACAGATTCTTAACATCCTGGAAAACTCCAGATGATCCGTCAAGCGGCGATTTCTCGACTAAAATCGAAACCAGAGGATTCCCTGAGGGTTACGTATACAACAGAGAGTCGATATTGTACAGGACTGGTCCATGGAACGGAATACGATTTAGCGGCATACCGGAGATGAAACCAATTGATTACTTAGTTTACGATTTCACAGCGAGTAATGTCGAGGTGACTTACTCATACCAAATCACCAACACCAGCATTTACTCGAGAGTAATCCTAACCTCTGCGGGATTATATCAACGATTCACTTGGATTGAGCCAGCACAGAATTGGAAGCTATTTTGGTTCACACCAAGGGACCTATGCAATACCTACAAAGAGTGTGGGAATTATGGTTATTGCAATTCGAACACTTTACCGGTTTGTAATTGTATCAAAGGGTTTGTGCCGAGGAATGAGCAAACGTGGGCGTTGAGAGATGATTCCGCTGGTTGCGTGAGGAAGACGAATCTGAGCTGTGACAGTAGAGATGGGTTTGTGCGGTTGAAGAAGTTGAAATTGCCGGATACTACGACTACAATTGTGGACAGAGGAATTGGGCTGAAAGAATGTAAAGAGAGGTGTCTAAAAGATTGTAATTGCACGACGTTTGCTAATACGGATATCCGTAATGGCGGGTCGGGTTGTGTGATTTGGACTGGAGAGCTTTTGGATATCCGAAATCTTGCTAAGGGAGGTCAGGATCTTTACATTAAACTGGCTGCTGCTGATCTCGGTTAGTTCTTTCTCCTTTGCATTTTTAAAGGGTTTTTTTTTTTTTGCCAAACTAAGAAGTTTTGGGCCGAAATCCATACATTTTCTCATATTACGCACCAACTCATATAACAAGCACAGTTTAAACTCCCGGTAAATGGATCTAAAAACTTTTTGGTCAACCAAGTATATTGCTGATGCATTATATCAAACCCCTCTTGGTAAACTCCCGGTAAATGCATTTTTAAATGGATTTTTTATAGGTTTATTAAAAAAAAGTTGAATATCGAGAAGATGGCTAACGTTAGTCTTGGAGATTTGGAAATAATTTGAAGAGAAAAACGTTTTTAGACGGATTTTTAGTGTAGTTCTTAACTAGGCTAGTGAAAATGCGTTTGTTTCTGTTTTTATTAACTTAGATACTGGTGTTGAATATTGTTTAACAGACTTCGAACAAAACTAAACGTTTTGTAGTTCTCTTTTTCCTCCTTTCAAACTTCTTAAACTTGATCGAGATGTTGGCGTATTAAGTAACTTTTATAGTTAATAATTTCAGATTTAGTGAACTTTAATCATCTTAAAACTTGCGATGCGTCATATTAATTACATCACTTAGCTTAGTGAAACTTTTGATTACTTTTTTTTCACAAAAACTTATATATATATTTCAAGATTAGTATGGTTTAAGCTAGATACATGCCTCGATTTTATTGCAGAGGACAAGAGAACCAAAAATATAAAAATCATAGGTTCGAGTATAGGAGTGAGCAGTTTGCTGCTTTTAAGTTTTATCATCTTTCGCTTTTGGAAAAGGAGGCACACGCGATCAATAGCTATTCAAACACCTATTGGTAAATCGATAACTTTCATTTCCTTTATTTTTTTGTCTGTAAAATATATAAATTTTTATTTTTTCTTTCGGTATTATTTTTTCTATCTTAATGAAACAGTTGATCAAGTGAGAAGCCAAGATTCGCTAATGAAGGAAGTGGTAATACCAAGCAGAAGACCCAAATCCAGAGAAAACAAAACAGAGAATCTAGAGCTTCCATTAATGGAGTTTGAAGCTGTTTCCATGGCAACAAACAATTTTTCTAACGCCAACAAGCTTGGACAAGGTGGTTTCGGTATTGTTTACAAGGTAAAAGTGAGGCAAAACTTATTCAAAATCAATCACTGCACAAGGTTTCATTGTATAGTCAAATGTGTGGTAATAGGGATGGTTAGTTGACGGGAAAGAAATCGCGATAAAGAGACTATCGAAAATGTCTTTACAAGGGACCGATGAGTTCACGAACGAGGTTAGACTCATTGCAAGGCTTCAGCACATAAACCTTGTCCGGCTTCTTGCTTGTTGCGTCGATAAGGGCGAGAAGATGTTGATCTATGAGTACTTGGAGAATCTAAGCCTTGATTTTCATCTCTTTGGTTAGTTACTCAAAACATCTCTGTTCTAACAATTGGACATCTTTAGGAATAAGTTAACACGTTTCCGGTTGTGGTCGATTTGTAGACAAAACCCGACGCTCTAACTTAAATTGGCAAAAGAGATTCGATATTACCAATGGTATTGCTAGAGGACTTCTATATCTTCACCAAGATTCACGGTTTAGGATTATCCATAGGGACTTGAAAGCAAGTAACGTCTTGCTTGATAAAAATATGACTCCGAAGATCTCAGATTTCGGGATGGCCAGGATCTTTGGACGGGAAGAGACAGAAGCTAATACGAGGAAGGTGGTCGGAACTTAGTAAGCATTCATTCTCCAAAACAACACAGAGCTTTTTGTCTAAAATCAAAATTAAAAAGAAAATCTCATAACATGTGAGTTTAATCTATGTTATGCAGCGGCTACATGTCTCCAGAATATGCAATGGATGGGATATTCTCGATGAAATCAGATGTTTTCAGCTTTGGTGTCTTGCTTCTTGAGATTATAAGTGGCAAGAAAAATAATGGATTCTACAACTCAAACCGTGACCTTAATCTCCTCGGTTGTGTAAGCTAAGAACCTCTTGTATTTGATCTTCGCACTCATAATCTAATGATAACACTAAAAGAAAGATTCGATCTTTATGGACAGGTGTGGAGGCATTGGAAGGAAGGAAACGCGCTAGAGATTGTAGATCCAATCATCATAGATTCTTCATCATCAACGTTTCGGACACATGAGATCATCAGATGTATACAAATTGGTCTTTTGTGTGTTCAGGAACGTGCTGAAGACAGACCATTGATATCGTTAGTAATGGTAATGCTTGGAAGCGATACTACGGCTATTCCTCTGCCCAAACGGCCTGGTTTTTGCGTTGGGAGAAGTCCTCTTGAGACTGATTCGTCGCCAAGTACACAACGCAACGATGAATGCACAGTGAACCAAATCACACTCTCGGTCATTGACGCTCGGTAATTTGAAAGTTTCCGAGCTAATCTGTTTATGAGCACAATAGCAAACTTTTACTACATCATTAGATAATATGTAATTTAATTTAGACGAAGATTTGCAAAATTTGGATTTAGAGCGGAACTATTAAAACAACCATTTAGATGAAGACCATGAAAAACCTTATATAATAGAATATTATCCAGTTGTCGTGATATGAGATCTTATCCGGCTATTGTCAGGTTATCATGCCTCTATGTCATCGTCATGCATAGCCCTAAGCATTCAGGTATTCGGTTCGGTTCCAAATATTTCGGGTAGGGAGATTTAGGATCCATATAGTTATTGAAATATTTTCGGTTCGGTTCGGTTCCGGTTCAATACCAGTCGGTTCGGTTCTGAGATTTAAGAACCGGAAAATACCCGAACTTTTCCGGATCTTAATCGGTTTTGGGTATTCATTACCCGAAATACCTAAAATATACCCGGAAAAAAACTAAGGAAAATATACCCGAAATACCAAAATATACCCGTAAACCCGAAATTATATCCGAAAATCCAAAAATATACCCGAAAACCCGAAAAAACTAAAACAAATATACCCATAATACCAAAAATATACCCAAAAACCTGGGTATAGAATTATAATTTGGGTACTCGAAATGTTTTAGGTTCGGTTCCGAATATTACCCGATACCCACATGTATCAATGAGTAGGATCCAATAGGTGTTTTGGCCATAACCGAAACCGAACCAACCCAGTAATTTCGGGCCGGTTCCGGTTTTTATGCACATGCCTAGTCATGCATCATGCAACAATCATTCATTAAACAATACTAACTTAGCTCGCAACATCACAATCAACAAAGTCTTCCTACTCATACTCAATCATGGACTACAACTTAGCATTCCACAAAGAACAAAGCAATACATTACGAATCCATAGTCACAGTCCTTACCTGGTACGACGAGCTGCACTTGATCAAGATCATCTCCTCTTGCTCCGTAGCTTGCGCCTGCGTTGTTTCTCTCGAACTGCATTTGCGATCAATGCCACATTTTCCATGAAGATATCCCTGTCCCTATGATTTGAGGGGAATGCGTGCCATGTTGTTGGGAAGTAGCATTCTAGGCAGATTGCGGTTTGGGTTAGATTGAAGGCCAATGTAAGGTTCCAGCTAGGGTTAGGGTTTTGGGTAGCTAGGGTTAGGGATTTTAATGCGGTTTTATGGATTTAGAGATAGTTTTCTCGTATTTGTAGTATTTAGAGTTTTTATAGGTCAAAAAATCCAAAAAGATGGATAATGGAGCAAAAGAGCATTAAATTAAGTTCATGTCATTTCCCCAAGCTAAAAGGACGAGCCAAGCACCTAAAATCCAAAAAGTGGATTTCTCCGATTGGACAGCACATATGATTCATAAGTTTCATGTTCATTTAATGCCTTCCCATGCATGGATTGAGATAAAAGTTGGAGCAAGGATAGAATTTTTAGTTATCTTTCATCTAGAATTGGTTTCAACTCATCGGAAGCAGTGGTTAAGAAGATGCATCGATTTTACTGAAAACATGTCCGTCAGGCTCGCAAAGGAGGCAAATGCAGGAATGAGGCTCAAGACCGGCCCAGAGTGCATCAGCCCGGGGATTTCCTCCTCTCACCCGATGTGACGCACACGGGTCAGGAACCTGATCCATTTTGGTCGATTTTTGCCTTTGCGAATTAAAATTTTATTTTTTGACCTAAATTTAACCATAGCCGGTCTAGATTTTTTTTTTTGTGTTTTTTTTTAATTGAATGTAAAATTTATTCAAAACAAAAAAAAAATCATTTTTTACAACAAGTGTGTCTCTTAATTGAAACTTAGAGTGCATAATTTGAAAGTTAAATCAATAAATTGGTTCGAAAAAGATTAAGTTCTTGTAGCAAACCAATGTTACATCCCTTCCTCGTATTTGCTATCTCCCAATGCTCGTATGGAAATAAGTCGATTCCAAATGTGCTTGTCGATAAATTGAGTAAGACGTCTCGCTGGGGTAGGAGTGTCTCCATGTCTTCGAGCATTCATTTCCCTCCATAAGCTATGAACAGTCGTTTGGAATGTATAGCGGAGAAGAAAAAGTGGTACTCGAGGCTGACATGTGTATGAGATTATTGAAAGAAGAGTTTGCCATTCTCCTGTAAATCATGTCGTCGGCCTAGATCTTTTCTAAATCCTATATATACTTTTTTTTAGTCTCTTGTACAACAGAACAACCACATTAAGCACACCTATCATAATAAAACCACATCTTTGATTTTTTTTTCATTATTTTTGTTCTAAGAGATTCTAAGAGAAGTTATATCCTTTTGCTCATGGATTTTTGGTTTGATCTTCTGAAACACTTCAGGAATAACCCAAATAAAACAGTGCAAGAGAACATACTATCGCAGTAATATAGATGGGATCGAATCCACAAGAACCAAGGTTACACTACAAATCTCACAAAGTGAAATAGAGCTAAGACGAAAATATGATTTTGGTTGCAAGATAAAACTAAATAACTAATAACGATTAGAAAATCATTAAGGGAAAGCGCTAGGCTAAGAGTTTTTTGCAGGAATCTAGAGATCATGAACTAGACAACTGATGCACTTGCTGTTGTAGCCTATGAAGTTCAGCAGCTGCAGCGTCGTGTTGGTTGTTGTTCGGATCGTCCATGATGATAGGATTTGACTTTGCTTTTCTGTTCGTTCGTTCTAACCTTGCTAGCCCTTAATTGTTGAGCTCTAGAAGGTTCTCAGAGCCCTTGCTTCTGGTAACTCTACCCACATTTTGGTTAGTCACCTGAAACACACAAGAGAACCACATAAAATATGTTAGTAAATCTTAGACTAAATTTCATTCTCAGATTCAAAGGTAACGCTATTGGTCTCTGGCAACAGCGCCAATTCTAGAAACACTTTAGGAATAACCCAAATAAAACACTGCAAGAGAACATAATATCGCAGTAATATAGATGGGATCAAATCCACAAGGACCAAGGTTACACTACAAATCTCACAAAGTGAAATAGAGCTAAGACGAAAATATGGTTTTGGTTGCAAGATAAAACTAAATAACTAATAACGATGAGAAAATCAATAAGAAAACGCGTTAGGCTAAGTTTTTTTTGCAGGAATCTAGAGATCATGAACCAAACAATTATTCAGAGTATGATTATCACAAGTCTCGAACTCAAGCATAAATGTTTAATCAATCCAATGTCGTGGTATTGATCACTAAATCTAACAACCTAAGATTCTAAACTATCGTTCGAATCCACAAGGACCAAGGTTACACTACAAATCTCATAAAGTGAAATAGAGCTAAGAAGAAAATATGGTTTTGGTTGCAAGATAAAACTAAATAACTAATAACGATGAGAAAATCAATAAGGAAAAGCGTTAGGCTAAGGGTTTTTTGCAGGAATCTAGAGATCATGAACCAGATAATTATTCAGAGAATGATTAGCACAAGTCTCGAACTCAAGTATAAATGTTTAATCAATCTCATGTCGTGGTATTGATCACTAAATCTAACAACCTAAGATTCTAAACTATCGTTTGAACTTTAAACCATCATTAACGAATTGGTTTGATATGTTCACGAATCGCCTTAGCATAAGCTTTTGTTGGCTAAGGACGATTCGCTCGCATTCGCATTGTTAGAATGGCCTCAAACCACTTCCAAATGAAAGATAATCCATTTATCTATCTTGTATCAAAATTTGAGCTTGATCCATCGGTGGCAAGTCCTTCAACGAATGCCAAACTTCAGACGTCTCTCCATGATTATGCATCTCCATATGCTCATTTGCACCCAAAATGGCAACTTCTCTCCCAAAATAACCTAAAACCCGAAAAGACTCTAAAAACAAACTTTGACTCAATAAAGACACAAAAATAAATGTTAGAAACCGGTAAAAACACAATATATCAACTCTCACAGACTTAGTCTTTTGCTTGCCCTCAAGCAAACAAAAAACCAAAAAATAGAAAAGAGGTTTGAAAACGCGGAGACTCGCCTTCTTTATAGAACACTGCAACGACACTCCAACTTAGTAATCCACATATTGTCAAACCAACTCCAGATCAAACCACCATGTACTTCTCCTCATGAATCGTAACTTTTCCAGATTCAACCCACATTCTCACATAATAATAGAAAAGCCATCATTCTAGACTCTTTCCCTTTCGATACCATAACAAGCCAACATTTACATCTTCTGGTATTTTCCCTCTCCCCAGACTTATTCATTTTATTATTCTTCTCTTTTATATTTTTTATTTTTTTATAGGATCAAGGTTCATGGGACTCGAGTACTGATGGTTTTTGCCACCGAATCCCCGGTTCAGTCATTTTGGCATACTTTCATGAGACTCGAGTATAGATGGTTTTTGTCACCGAATATGAATTAAAGAATAGAAATAAAATTTAATTGATATACTAAAAATTAATCTGAATAACTATATTTTTAAACTAACATTAAAGAGAAAAAAAATTGTTTTAATTTTTAGTTTTTAAAAGCAATAACTTACTGAAAAATAATAGCAAAAACTACAAAAATAAATATTTTGTATCTACATTGTATATTATTTAAGGGTTAAAAAGAAATACTATGGATTTATGATAAAGATAAGTTTTAACAATTTCTTTTCACAAAGTCGAAAATAAGTAAAATGAGCACAAAGATAAGAGAAAATAAAAAAATGCTATATAAGCCACAATAGAAAGAAAAAAGTAGATGTCAAAAAAAAAAGTGGTTAAAAGATTGTAAATAACCATCATTAAGTGAAAATGGGTTTCATGAGATTGCATATCAGAACGAGATCAAGGACAGTAGAGCAGTAGCACTAAGCAGCATAATCAGTATGTTACTGAAAGTATGAGACTCAAGTATAGATGGTTTTTGTCACCGAATATGAATTCTTTAATTCATTCCGTGCCATTTATCATTTTTTCATTGAAGAAATTATTTCTAGAGTAGGGAGAGGAAAACCATACTTTCACACAGGTTGTCTTTGTCAGATACGAATGAAGAGTTAAGCTCTAAAAACACCATTTACAACGATGAGGTAAAAGGAAGAGCTCAGAAACTAGCTCATGCTATCTGAAATCTTTTGGAGACATGGACGTCTCTGATTAACTGGTCAAGGTCAACATTTGGATTTTTCATTAGTCTGATTCGAAAATAGTTCTGCAATAATGGTCACTCAGATGAAAAGTCAGAACAATAAATCCAAGAGAAATATCATAATCTCCAACAAATTTTGACTCAATAAAACGACTCAAGAAAAACGTCAAAATGACTCAAAAGAAAGAAAACATCGTTAGTAACGATAAGTACCCTCCCCCATACTTACTTCACACCGTCTCAGTGTGAAAATAAACCATAGAGAAGGTAAAAACAGACTCAAAGAAGAAAAATCAAGAGAAACCAAGAAAAAGTCAAAGTGGACCTGGGCATACGATCGATCAATCGGCTATAGGATCGATCAATCCTTTTTCTCTCTAACCAAGCGTGATTGATTCGATCGTTCGTTCCAGATTAGGACTGATCGGTCTGAGCCCAAAACTTTTTTTTTTGATAAGACCATGAAACACTTAGACTCAAAACTAAAATTGGAAAATGTTAGTGAAACAAAATAAATGAAAAGAGAAATGTATTGGTTGCCTCCCACCAAGCACTTGTTTTCAGTCACTAGCTTGACTTGGATGCCTCATGTATCAGTCAGGGTGAGCATGAAGACTTACCCCAAAACAAGTTCCACAATTAGACATATCCAGCCTCAGAACTCTGCTCAACATACCCTTCAAAAATTATTTTTCTTTCTCCCTTAGCTATGAAGTGAGAATGGCTCTAGCCTTAGAGAATAGCTTCGAAGTTCCTTTGCACTTCACCTTATACTCAATCGAATCTCCATCACACTTCTGAGGGATCAAAGTTATATAAGTATCTCCCTTGACTCTTCTGCTTTTTACCTTCCCTTGTGCTTTACTCTTTATGATGTCGTTCTTGCTGATGATAGGACGATCATCTAAGACTACTTTGACTTCGTCCTCATCATAAGGCTATTTTCAAGGATCAACCACCAGCGTCTCTCATGTGACAACAGTGATTCAAGAGACGTGTTAGGGAGCTCCTCTAGTGGGGATGGCTTTGTAGAAGACATTTTGTCAATGATAGAGAGTGAGATTCTCTTATTGGGCATGTCTACAACTACCCCCATTGTAGCCATGAATGGTCTTTCCAGAATCAAAGGAATATCAGAACATTCACTCATCTCCACAACCTGGAAATCAGTAGGAACCAGACAATTTCCTACATTAACAGGCAAATCAGGGATGATACCATATGTGATCGTGGTGGAGGAGTTAGCAAACGCAAGAGTCATCTAAGAAGGCTTTATATCAGCAAATCCCAACCTCTCTGCAACAGCCTTTGACATCAGATTCACGCTAGACTCATAATCTACAAAAAATTCTTTAAATTCGACTGCAAATATACAACATGGAACAACAAACTTCTCGGGTTCTTCAATCTTAGACAACTGCTTCATTGGTGGTGGTGTGTTCCTTGCCTTGATGAAGAGTGCATTAATCTCTTCTAGAGTCTCTTTGCAATTCCGGAAGAAATCTAACAAAGGACGGTCTTCCAAGGCTTCTTCAAACGAGATCTCATGGGGAATCCTCCTCACCAACTTATCAAAACCACTCAGCTTCTCTGCACTAATAGGCTTCCTAAGGTGCCTGGGTGGTTCAGGGTATGGCACCTAAGGAACATATGGTGGTGGGGTGATGGAGGCATGTTTCTTTTCTGCTGCAACATCATGTGTTTCTAACGCATTCTTCAACTCAGGTATAATATTCATTTCTCCTTGAGCAATGATTGCTTTGCAATTCTCTCTGGGATTTGTCTCTACTTTTCCTGGAATATTCCCTAGTTGTGTCTTGATTGCATCAGCAGTCTGTGCTACTTGTGTGTCGAGTTTCTTCACATGTGTAGCAATAGACTCATACTTGTTAATGATGGCCTCAATTTTGCTGTTGAGATCATGATACATCCCATCCACTTTGACATTGATCTCTTTAGCAGATTGTTGCTGGTTGAGCAGGAGTTGATGCATAAGTACCTTAAGCTCATCTTTAGAGCCATTCACAGAGCTCGCAAGAACTTGGAATGGGGCTGGTGATGATGTTTGGAAGGTGTTGAATGGTTGTTTCTGCTGAAACCCACCCTGAAAATTGTTTTGACCTTGAAAGCCCTGATAAAAATTCTTTTGAAAGCCATGGTTTTGTGTGCATGTCATCCCAATAAACCCCTGGGAAAATATTGAGACGCATGCGTTTTGCACAAATGTTTTTCCTTGGGATTGTTGAGCTTGCTTGGGATAGACTTGATCTTGAGGATTTTCGACATTGGTGCTTATATAAGACATATTAGCGTGATATATGTAATTATGGTTTAATCCTCTGTTTTGCACATACCCCTGTCCACTAACGAAATTCACCTCTTGCAGCTCGTCAGTCTCATCCTCAACTAATCCCTGACAGAAAACTGCATCTCATGTCTCCTCGCAAGACTGAACACCTCTCTGATTTCCCTTCAACAGCAAGTTCACTTTTGCAATCAGCTCATCAATCTTCTGCGACTCCATACTGTTGACATGTTTAGACATGTTGTACTCAGGGCAGTGATTTCCAGAACTTGCAGCCAAGTTCTCTATCAATTGCTACGCTCCTCTCCATTGCTCGCAGCATTAAGAGCGTGCTTGTAATCCCAGTCAACTCCATCGTAGGAGATGCTTAGAATCTGCTCATTTGAGTATCCATGATGTGGGCACTCTATGCGGTACTCTCTGAACCTCTCCCACGCTTCACAAAAAGACTATCCCACATGCTGCTGGAAAGTAGTGATTTTATTCCGCAGTGAAGCTATCTTAGACTTGGTGTAGAAGTGGTCCAAGAAAGTAGCTTTGCATTAGTCCCAAGTAGTCAATGATCCAAGAGGTAGTGACTTGAGCCATCTCAACGCTTTTTCCGCCAAAGAGAAATGAAATAACTTGCATTTGAGGTAATCAGCAAGTACCCCATTTGACTTAGTGGTGCTGCAAATCTCTTCAAAATTCTCAATGTGGTCCATTGGATGCTCTGCAGGCAAACCCTAGAACATGTGTTGTTTCACCAATGCAATCATCTGAGGTTTGATCTCATAATCTTGCCTCGTAATAGCTGGTGAGCGGATTGCAGCTCTGTTCTGGTAGAAGGTATGAGGCGTGTCTGAGTCTCCGATGGCAGGTTATTGATGATGTTGCTGCATTTGCAATTGCAGTTGTTGTTGTAACTGATGCACTTGTTGTTGTAGCCTCTGAAGTTCGGACGCTGCAACGTCCTGTTGGTTGTTGTTTGGATCGTCCATGATGACATGATTTGACTTTGCTTTTGTGTTCGTTCGTTCTAACCTTGCTATCACTTGGTTGTTGAACTCTAGAAGGTTCTCGGAGCCCTTGCTTTTGGTAACTCTACCCAAATTTTGGTTAGCCACCTGAAACACACAAGAGAACTAGATAAAATATGTTAGTAAATCTTAGACTAAATTTCAGTCTCAGATTCGAAGGTAACGCTATTGGTCCCCGGCAACGGCGCCAATTCTAGAAACACTTCAGGAATAACCCAAATAAAACACTGCAAGAGAACATAATATCGCAGTAATATTCTAATAACGATGAGAAAATCAATAAGGAAAAGCGTTAGGCTAAGGTTTTTTTCACAGAAATCTAGAGATCATGAACCAGACAATTATTCAGAGAATGATTAGCACAAGTCTCGAACTCAAGCATAAATGTTTAATCAATCCACTGTCGTGGTATTGATCACTAAATCTAACAACCTAAGATTCTAAACTATCGTTTGAACTTAGAATTCTAGACCAGCATTAAAGAATTGGTTTCATATGTTCACAAATCTTCTTAGGATCAGCTTTCGTTGGCTAAGGACGATTCGCTCGCCTATGTTCTTTGAAGCAATCTACAACACTTTTGATGAGTAAATTAAACCCTAGATCAGACACTAAGTGATCAATTTAGCATATGCAATGAACATAGCGATAAGCGAAAACTACAAAAGATAGATCTCTATCTATGTCTAATTCAATGATTCATAGATCCACTTGAAACCCTAAACATAACTATGAAACTACTTAGACATGGAAGCAGAGAACAAGTAAGGAGATATAGAGAAAAACTCATAATCGATATGATAGAAAATCAAAATAGGGTTCAGAAATTCTTCTCAACATATGTAGAGTCAGAGATTCTAAAAAGTGCCAAAATCCAAAAGTCTGAATAGAAAAATAAATGCGTAGCCTAAAAAGTGGCTAAAAATAAGTTTAAATAGGCCTCTAGTCGTTTAGGGTCGAAATAAGGTGGATCTGGGCCGAAACAGAAAAAATCGAATTTGCTTTTTATTACATGGGACCAGATCGATCGATATGGAATTTAGATATATCAATCCAATTCAAATCGGCCGATCTCAGTTCTTGAATCGGTCGAGTTGGCACCTGCGGAGCCAGGTTGGACTATCTTCACGAAAACTGGCATAACGTTTTATCGCACCGTTGGGATGGCCTCAAACCACTTCCAAATGAAAGATAATCTATTTATCTATCTTGTAACAAAATTTGAGCTCGATCTATCGGTGAAATGTCCTTCAAAGAATGCCAAATTTCTGACGTCTATACATGATTATGCATCTCCATGTGTTCATTTGCACACAAAACGACTACTTCTCTCCCAAAATGACCTAAAACCTGAAAAGACTCGATAAAGGACGAAAAGACTCTAAAAACATACTTCTCTTATGAGATTTTCTTATGAGATTTTCTTCTCAAATCTCTTCCTAATATGATTAAGTATATTTCTTTTTATTTTTAAATAGAAAAATGAGTAAGTTACAAAAAAAACCAGATCAAAATCTCAATATTTACACTTTTTACTTGGGTGTGACCCGATTTCCCCCCGATTTGACCCGAGAGATGCGGGTTTAACCCGATTACACCTCAGCATATCAGTTTATATGTTTTCAAAACTCATAAATTTCATCACTTTCCTCCATTAATTCCCAAAACCGAAAACTCGGGAAAACTGAGGAATTATCTCCAAATCCCTTCCCCTTCCCGCATTCCCCTCATTCAGTCAGACAATGGTGGAAACACGACGGTCCAAGAGAAGTTTGTGAAACCCTAATAGCGGCGCAAAGGAGGCGAAAGTGATAGAGAAACAGGCGAAGAAGAGGGCGGAGAAAGCGAAGGCGGCGAAGAAGAAGAATCCCGAAAAGAGGGCGGCAAAGAAGATGAAGATCGGGCCAAAAGAAGTAGGGGATTCGCATGCGGCGGAGACGGTGGTTCCGACGGCGGTGGAAGGTTCATCTTCGGTTCCGGAGACGGTGGTCGAAACTTCTACTTCGAAAATGAAGGTTTATGCGAAGAAGAAGAAGAATCCGGTGGTTACTCCGGGGTTCCTCCGGTGGTCGAAGCTTCTACTCCGGTGGTTCCTTCGGTTCCTCCGGTGGTGAATGCTTCATCTTCGCTTCCTCTGGTGGTCGTTACGAGTGGTGGTACGACGAATCTGGATGATGAAGAAGAGAAGGAGTCTGAAGAAGAAGAAGAAGAAGAAGAAGAAGAGGAGAGCGGTGAAGGGGGCAGCGGTGAAGAAGACGAAGAAGAAGGAGAGGCAGCAGCCAAGGGCAAGGAGATAGCCAATGACTCGAGTGGAGAATCAACTGAAGCAACCGAATCCGAATATGAATCGGAGAGTGAGGTAAGAAGCAATAGGGAAAACTAATAGAAATAGGGAATAATGTGTAGGGAAAACTAGTAATACTTGAAGCAATAGGACAACTAGGGAATACTTGGTAACTCTACTTGGTATATTCGTGATAGTTGTGATAAATAGGATAACTGGGGAATACTTAGTAAAACTATATTAGTATAACTTTGGAAAACTTGGTAAAAATGTAGCTGTAGAACTTGGTAAAACTATAGTAGTAACTCTAGGAAAACTTGGTAAAACTGTATGGCATAATTCTTGTATAACTGAGTGAAGTTGATTGTTATTTTGCAGATTGAGCAGAGGTTCATGGCACTAAAAGCAAAGAGTTTGTACCTCCCTACTAGTAGCTATCAGCATCCTGTGAAGGTAGGGACACGGTGCTATCTCAAAGACGTGTTCAAAACGCTTGACGGCCTGAACCCGCCCCTGGGCAATAGAGAGAGGGAATGGTTTGTCTCGCATCCTCAGTTCAAACACCTGTTCCACATGCCTAAGGACCATAACCACAAGGTTCAGGGCATGTGGATGCTTGTGTTGCGAACAGCCGAGATCCTGAAGACGAATGAAGTTTGGTTCGTTGTAAATGGAGTTCCTGTGCGTTATGGCTTCAGGGAACACGCGTTGATCTCGGGTTTGAACTGCCGAAACTATCATCTTGGATATAAGGAAAGGGGTAATATGATTTTTGTCCGGGTATGGTGTATGTGCTTAATACCGATGCGCTTTACGGTCGATTTTGACATGATGCTCAAGCAAGCTCAAGAATCGCAAAGAACGTTCTTAAAATCAACTCCACGGATGCTACAAGTGATAAGGAACTGACCTTGTTTTTCGATTTTATGGAGACTCCTAACGGGTTTTCCGTTTATGGCATTGTCGAAAAGATCTTCTATCTCCGTTATGGATTCCTTGCTTTCACAAAAGAAATGACCAATCATATGATCCATGTAAGCTCTAGCAAAAGTAGTACCTCTAGGTAGATTATGGACCACATTGTTGAATTCCTCTAACTTCTCTCGGCTTATCTCGGGATTTACCGTTTTAGCCGAGGGGAATTACGGTTTTAGCTTGAGGGATTTACGGTTAGCCGGGGGGATTTACTGTTAGAAAAACAATTGTGTTTCACTTTACTATATTTATGTTTAATTTCCTGGAAGAAAGCTAAGTTTTTATTTCATAAAAATGTGAAAACATTATACATAAATAAATAAAATATATTCCATAAAATTCATTATTCGGAGTCCGATGAATAATCTGACGTAGCTGAATCGGAGTCCTCGTCAATTCGCCGATCTCTTCCTCTGAATCCTCAAATACATCGTAATTCTCGTCCATGGTGAAATATACCACGAGATCAACTTCAAGAGAATGCTCGATCGGACCTAAGTTACCAATTGCGTTTTTCTGCGAAGGTTCGTGCTCTGACACACCATAATCTCTTCCCCTTCGGTGTATCAACGTAACAGTATTCCAACGGTCTTGATTGTTCTTAACCTGGGGGTATCAAATGTAGGAAACCTGATCCGCTTGTGAAGCAAGAATGAAAGGATCGTGTTTCTGAAGTCGCCTTCGAGAGTGGACAGATGTAACACCAAATGCGTCCTGGCGTAGACCTCCTACTGGATTATACCAATCGCAATAGAACGCAATGCACCTCAAGTCGAGCATCCCCGGATAATGGACCTCCAATATTTCGCAGAGGACACCGTAGTAGACAACTTCTTCAAATTGAGTTGATATACCAGAATTACAAGTTGTCTTTGAGCTTCCTTCCCGATGAGCCTTAAAAGCATACCCTCGGGTGCAATACATCGGATAAGACTGTGCAATAAACGTCGGGCCTTTCACCATCTCAACTAACCAGGTCCGAAACTCATTCCCGAGAGCAGTCATCTGACCAACCTGTTAAAATTTAAAGTGGACAATAATCGACACAATGTTTATATATATAAATTATTACTCTAATTTAGTTATATAATAATAAATCATCATTTAACACTTACATGATATTTCAACCAATCACCAAAGTCATTCTGCTTGACTACATCAAGCTCATCCTCTGTGTAATTTGGATACGAATCGCGTATTTGGGTCATGAACATCATGTGCATGAACAAATATTGTATTAGAAAATTAATAACATTGGTAAACTTTGTTAACAAATAAAAAAAATAACATTTAGGTACCTCTCATATTCTAAAACGTCATCGCAGTTTGTCAGAATATACATATGCAAGTGCCTTTGCTCCTCCTCTAATAGTCGCCGATCCTTGCTTTTTCCACTTAGTCGTCCAATCTGAGTAAATTTATCGAGAACATAGACATGATAACTAACTATGTTCCCTCTATCATCATGACGTGCGGGGCGTCTACTTTTTGTTTGGACTTGCGCTGGAAAGTAGCAGCTAGCAAAGTTGGAAGTTTCTTCATTAACGCTCTGTGCGACAATAGAACCCTCAACTCTAGAAAGTTTTTTCACCTTCTTCTTTAGGTGGAACATATACCGCTCAAAAGGGTACATCCATCGGTATTGAACAGGCCCACCAAGTGCTGCTTCTCGAGGGAGATGAATAGGAAGATGTTCCATAACATCAAAAAGGTAGGAGGAAATATTTTCTCAAGGTTGCAAAGGAGAACCGGTATGTTTTCCCCTAGATTTCGGATTCCGGCTGCTGTAAGTAATCTCGTGCATAGATCCCGGAAGAAAGCACCGATCCCTGGATATATAGACATACAAAATTAAATAACTTCCGTATAATCATCACAAATATAAATATGCCAACATACGTAATAATGTAAATTAATGTATGTATACCTGCAATAGCTCCATGGACGTTTATAGGAAGAAGACATTCAAATGCAAATGGAAGGAGGCGCTGCATGACAACATGACAACATGACAATCATGACTCTTCATCCCAGAAAACTTCCCTTCTGAACTATCGACGCAATTACAAAGGTTAGATGCATATCCGTCTGGGAATTTGACACCGTGCTTAATCCAATCGAAGAACTCCTCCTTTGAAGACACATCCAACCGAAAAACAGGGGGATGTGATTTCCCGTTCGCCATTACATGCAACTCCTTACGGAAAAAAATATCTGGCAAGTCCAATATGGCCTTCAAATTATCTTTCGTCTTTCCTTGCACATTTAGAACAGTGTTCATGATGTTGTCGAAAAAGTTATTTTCAATGTGCATCACATCTAGATTATGGCGCAACAAATGGTCTTTCCAATATGGCAAATCCCAGAAAATAATTTTCTTGTGCCAATTGTGGTACTCACCACAACCGTCAACGGGATAATGCCCATTACCCCCGCATGAAACTGTCTTCTCCGCACCAAAATCTCTGAACTGATTCATAATATAATTCCCATCTAACTCAGGAGGTGGACCATCGAAAACTTTTTTGTTCTTTCTAAACAATGTTGTGCTCCGGCGATATGGATGATCATGCGGTAGAAATCGTCGATGACAATCTTACCAAGAAGTCTTACGTCCATTCTTCAATTGGAACGCATCAGTGTTATATTGACAATACGGACACGCCAACCTTCCATGCGTCGACCATCCAGAAAGCATACCGTATGCTGGGAAATCACTTATGGTCCACATAAGTACCGCACGCATCATAAAATTCTGTTGCAGGGAAACATCGAACGCTTCAACACCATATTTCCACAACTTTTTCAACTTATAAATTAATGGCTGTAAGAAAATATCAAGCGATCTCTTAGGATGCTCTGGACCTGGGACGAGGATCATGAAGAACAAAAACTCTCGTTTCATGCACATAGATGGCGGTAAATTGTACGGTGTGACGATTACTGGCCACAACAATTATTTCCTCCCATGCTTTCCAAAAGGGTTGAATCCATACGTAGATAACCTCAGGTATACGTTTTTTGGCTCACACGCAAAACTAGGATAATCCTCTTGAAAATGTTTCCAAGCTTCTGCATCTTAAGGATGCGCTATCTCTCCAACTGAGTTATGTTCTGCATGCCATCTCATAGGCCCTGCCGTGCGCTGGGATTGATATAACCTCTTCAACCTATCAGTTAGGGGAATATACCACATCCGTTTATGTGGAACATGTACTCTGCCTCCTGTATCCTGATAGCGAGGTTTGTGACAAAACGACACTTCAACCGGTTTTCATCCTTTCTCCAGTAGATCATACATTTGTCGATGCACACATCTATCCTCTGATAAGGTAATCCAAGACCAGCTACAAGCTTCTGAATCTCGTAGTATGAAGCCGGTGAAATATTATCTTCAGGTAAGACATCTCTCACAAAATCAGCTATCGCATCAACACAATCTTCGGCCAAGTTCAAATCCGGTTTTATAGTCATCAACCTGCTTGCAGTTGAAAGAGGCGATATTCCATCTCTACATCTTCTGTATAATGGCTGCTTTGACGCATCTAGCATATCAAAAAAATTCCGCGCCTCTGAATTTGGTTCCTCTATCCTGTTACCATCCTCAACATGATACGATGCTATGTTTTCACGAAACGCATCATTCACCATATGAGTGTAACCTGCGTTTACATCTACTTCCGGTGTTGGTTCCTCAAACCTAGTACCTGAAGTACTACCAAAGCTATCAAATGTGCTACCATAATATTGCACCATTGAATCGGTTTCTCCGTGGGTATACCAAATCTTGTAACCAGGCATAAATCCATTCCTATATAAGTGCTTCCTTACATCCATAAATGAGACTAATCTATGATTCCGACATTTAGTACAAGGACAATACATTTTACCGTATTCTGATGTCATGCTATTGTTTGACGCAAAGTTCATGAACTCCTCCACACCTTGTGCGAACTCATCCGTCAATTCCCCCGTAGCGGAATCACGCGGAGGTTTGTTCATCCATGATCTAAAATAAGACATTGTGTAATTTTGTTTTTTTTGTTGTGAATGTTGTGAATGATCGAGGGGAGGAGTATTAATTTATAGAGAAATGTTTGTTTGTTCTCTGCAACTATACACAAGAATCTTCAAAATACCAGAGACAGGGAAACACACGAATTAAACATTAGAACAACCTAGGAACAAAGACATGTGAAAAAATGCAAGGAATGTTTACAAAGCGCATCAAACAATTGTAATCCATCCGAAACATTCCAAACCGGTTACAAACAAAGCAAGAAACGTATATACAAGGGGAGAAGTATTTACAAAGAAAGAATATATATATTCCCTCGGAAATCGGTCGGAATATTCCGAGGGATTTCCGACGGCCGTTCCGAGGGATTCATTTTCCTCCGAAATCGGTCGAAATATTCCGACGGATTAATAGCCATCGGAAATCCCTCGGAATTTTCCGACGGATTAATAGACGTCGGAAATCCCTCGGAATATTCCGACCGATTTCCGAGGGAATACAGAATCGTCGAGATTCCCTCGGAAATCTGTCGAAATATTCCGAGGGATTTTCGACGGTTAGTAATCCGTCAGAATATTCCGACAGATTTTCGAGGAAAATGAATCCCTTGGAATGCCCTTGTTATGCCCTCGGTATTCCGTCGGTATTTTCCGACGGTTTCAAACCCGTCGGAAAATCCGTCGGAAATCCGGGTTTTTTCTTGTAGTGGAAAGAGAAGGGCCAGTCCAAACTTCTGCTCGGTTGACTTCTTATTTTCTTCGGCTCGGTTGTCTTCTAAGGTGATGCATCCATACTTGATCGTTTTTGAATGGTTAATCTCAAGCGGGTGGAATCCGACCCCAACAAAAACTATACCAAGTCTAACTATACTAAGATAGCCCTGGCGTGATTATACACCTCATGTGGCGTGTCACATAAGTTGAGAATGCATTCTTAGAAGACTGAGACTAACTCATCTCTATGTACGAGCATATTTAATGCTTGGTCGGCTTCATGTTGTGGAGAGCCCTAGATGCTATGATCATCATTTTGAGTGGATTAAAAGGTCGGTAAGCTAAGACTCCCAAGACCCAGACAAATTGACGAAACGTGTTCATGAATGTTTCCTAGGGAAAGCAAGCTAGTATTGCAACTTATGGGGCACGTTTTGCATGTTAACTCGTCCTAGCCTACCACGTTCAAAGGTCCGAAAGCTTGGACCGTTTATCATTCTCCCCGTGTACGATTTTGCTCGGGGGAGATGGCGACATGTCGTGTATTCATTGGAAACCACAAAATAACTACCAATAGTTGTTTTCCACTCCACATCACTACTAGAAGAGGCAGAGTGAAACACCACATCCCAACGTTTCTAAGGCTGTAGTTGAAGCATTTTTGTCCGGCCACACCCTGGCCGAACCTTTCATCTTTTAACCATATTTCAATTTGATATTTCTTATTCAAAGTTCAATTCTTAGATTCATTAAACCTTAACAGTACGCAATGGAAACCTTTAACAATCCCTTTGTTACTACCGAATCCCTTTGTCGGTTTGACTTTGCAAGTTAACATCCTCATTTATATTTCATCTACCCTTTTCTATTTCCAATTCTTAGTTTAGTTTACCAATGACTTGATCCATTTCCTACTTAATTTTCCATCCTTTATCAGGTTCTTCTATCTCGCACACTAACCATCTTATACAAGCAATAACCAACTTGCATCCATCAATGATACATAAGCAATGAAATTTCTAAGTGAGTACAATCATCCCGTAAGCCACAGTCGTGTACCCACTCTAGCCTTTTCCAAAATTTTATCATTACATTGATCTGCGTTTTGATTTGTCCAAGTTGACCCACATCTCTGTCTTGGTCGTGTTTCTACACCAAACTCCACTTGATTGACCCAACTCAATCTTGTTGCTACTTAGTCTCGTTCAACAAAATGTACTCACTTGACCAAGTTTATCGATCAAATACTATGCTTACCGTATCATACCTTCTAACTAATATGTTCAATCCGAGAATCTAATCACGGTTAGTTATCTAATTAAGAATCTAATCAAATTACCTCTCGATTACACCACAATATGGATCATACCGCAGGATAGGGATGTCCAACATCCCTATCTAACCCGCTAGTAGCCAGCTCTCGACCAATCTTCCTAGCGCGCTCGTCTACTCTTGTTCTTCTCCTAGGATCGCCATAGATCATGATTGATGACGAATTATTCCTACGATTTTTCCCTCCAAGCTTGTTTTCTCTCATTTTATGGATCTATCTTTGAACTAAAACTCTAAAAAAAACATCTGATGCACCCGTGATTACATTACAATTATAGTCATCATTTTCCTAGGGATTTTCTATTTCTCAAGTCATGGTTCTCTTTCAATTCAAATCTTCATTTTCCTCCGGGATAATCTTGTATTGGGCGAATTTTCTATCTTACATGTGAGAATGATGTCTTCCTATCAATTATCATCTTTTTATTGGAGTTTGGGTAAGTTTCTTTTACAGAAATATCCACTTTGGTCGAGACAATCCCTCAACCGTCTTACCTTGGTAACCGACCCAATCCACCCAGTATGAGTTTGAGTTGATCAGTCCACATAGTTGAGTATGTTTTTTTAGTAGCTTATACTACTAAGTTAAGCTGGCGACCAGCTCACCTAGCTTAGCTACCTAGATCATTCTTCTAGTTCAACACACACTTTTGATTCAATTTTATTTGGCTAAGTAATTTTATATGTTTCTAGTCCTTGCTTAAGCTTTTCGGATCTTTTCCATGATTATTAGTATAAACATTTCTTTAAATATGTGATTCGTTTCGCTCTAATTTGATAATTTATATATCATCGGTCAATCCAACCATCACACGCCTTTTTATTAGGTCAAATTACTTTAGATCATTCCTTGATCGGAATCTAGTTAACCCGAACAAATGGTCTAGTTGTTCATACCGCATGATAGGGATGCCACAATATCTCTATTTATGTTGGACATATCGACTAACATTGTATAACCCCACAAGTTTTATATTTTTCTTATAATAGAAAATAACAATCTCAAATATTGTTATATGATCACAATTACGATTTGTATTGTTTCTTTAGAACCATATTGGGACTTTGAAACTATTTAACACTCTGATTCTTTGTATTAAAAAATTTATACTATAGTCAAACCTTTATATATTAATAATGTCGGGACAGCGATATTTTATTAATTTATAGAACTATTACTTTACCGAGGTATTATTTGGTTGATAAACAATTTTGGGACTGGAAAAAATTATTGATTTATCGAATATTAATTTATAGAGGTTTTACTGTATATTATTGCAAATTTGTTGTGTGTTGATTCAAATCAATATTTTTGCTGTTGTTTAGAATTACAGAGGAATATCAAAATTTGAGGCTAAAATTAACATAAAAATGCTAATATTAAAAAGACAAATCTCCGAGAATTGGAGCAAGCTTGAGCTAATCTGAGACAATGAATCTTCAGAATATTGTGACCAAGCCCAACATTCCTTACTTGATGCAAAATCCTGTTCTGATTTTAGAAGGAAAAGTAAAAGGAGAAATGGAAGAAAAAGCCCAGGCCTAGAGGTCCCATACTAGTTTGGAACTTCAAGATGCAAATGATTTTTTTATCCTCAGCTTTGATACGAGTTCGAAATCAAAAATTTTGTCTGGTGTTTCATGTCTCGAATAATAGAAACTATAGTTTCTCAACAAACGGGTTTCACAATTGTTAAAGTTTTGTAAGTATTTCAAAAGGAGGTGAGAACGCAAATTTGTGAAATCATACATGTGTATGCTTTTAGGCGGTGAAACTAGCTGGACAATGATTGATAAGTGGAGGGTATTGTGGTGTAGTGATACGAGCTAGAGATGAATAAGTGGTTCAAAAATTCTGCAATAATCACATCACGGGTCATGTATGGTTTTGCAAGACATGGGACCAATGGTTTTTTGCTGGAGGAATTAAGATGGCAACAAATGAAAATTCCGAGGTTGTGATCATAATGGAGAAATAAAATGACGAGAACAATATGTGGACAATGATCCATAAAATGCATAAGCAAATGAAATCATGCTTCATATGTTTCTTACATGACAAAGTTTTACATCATCGGTGGTCGGGATGAGAATGACGAATAACTAACTTGTTGAGAACACATTATGATGATGTGACATATTCTTGTGAAATAACATCATACATAACCTTCATTTCTCTCCAATTGTTGCTTTTAGTTGTTCTGGTCAATGACCATCTTTACTTGTTAGAAACATATTTGAACAAGCTATATGAATTTCATCAAGCGTCATTTCGGTATGGGAACGGTGAGGCAGGAAGATGTAAAAGCAAAGCTTGAAGAAATGGGAGCTGGTAATGACAGATTGAAGATGGCTGTGTTGTTCTTCCTTTCGAGTATAGTTTGTGCACAAACGAAGACTGGAGATGGTGCATCCGACGTTTTGGAAGTGTTTAAAAGGGTTGTGGATGATCTTGACTATTGTAGGACATTTCCTTGGGGGAGATTTTCTTACAACTTCATGGTGAAGGAGATCATGCACACGGTGCAACATTTTCAAGCCAAAGGGGGGGGGTGAAGGCAGGGACACAGTGGTCCATTCCTGGATTCTGTATTCCTTTGGAGGTAAGTACAATGATTATGAGAATGTTGATGTTTCTTTAATTCAAAGTAAGTCTTACAACTCATAATTGTTTTTTAGCTACTAGTGGTTGAGGCGATTCCTCAATTGGGAAAGAGATTTAGGGAGAGTGTCCCAGAAGCAGACTCGATGTGTCCGAGGATGTGCAAGTCGAAGTTCAAGAAAGGAGATATGAAAGGCTTTCCGATTGAGGCAATCAATGAAGAACTTGGTACTACTCAGGTAAGTTGTACCTTGCATCTAAACATTTATTTAAGTTGGAAACATTTATTTGAGTTGGAAATATTTATTTGATTCCTTCACAGCAGGACATTGACAGCCTCGTTTTAATCAGTCTGAGAGAGGAAAAGAATATATTGGATCAAATCTTAGAGGAATACGACGATCGTGATGAAGATGAACTCGTGGTTGATAGTTGGATCAAGCGCCTAGCCGGAGGTTACACTATCTTCTTTGAAGACCTGTTTGATCAAGACGTTGCTGCGCGTGCCAAAAAGGATAAGGAGATGGAATGAGTAGAGGCCCCACCGTTGCAAACACCTCCAACCGAATTGGCCGAGATCTTGAAGAGCATAAAAGAGATTCAGGAGAAGGTGAATGGATTTGATGCAAGATTGGCTGTGGTGGAAGCATCTATGGAAGAGTAGAGAGCGAGGAATTGATAGATGTTGGTTGTTTCTCTCCCTTTTGGTTGTTTGTTGAACTTATTTCTCGGTTATTTGTTGGACATAGAACTTGGTGTTGGTTTAAACTTTTGTGGTGGTTTGTAGATATATCTTATGTTGATATTCGTAAAACTATGTTGGTAATACTTGGTAAAACTATGTTGGTAATGTTTGGTAATACTTGGTAATACTATGTTGGTAATGCTTGGTAATACTATGTTGGTAATACTTGGTAAAACAAGATTCTCATAAACAAAGCCATTGATAAGATTAGCTGAGCAAACATAATATGTCTTATACAAAATAGAAAGGAAGTTTTGGGATTACATAATATGTCTTATACAACATTTTAGATAATAGGTCTTAAACAACTACTTAAATCTCATTTTGCATTTCTTCAATCTTCTTTTGCATTTCTTCAATCTTCTCGCTCTGCTCTTCAACCTTCCGAATTAGCTTCGAAATCTCTTGCTCGACACCAAAAACCCACGGCTGGCGAAAGTGGAGTCCATCATCCTAGCAATGAACATTCAAATAGTTTTACCTAGTTTTACTAGTTATCCGTCGAAGAACATTCAAACAGTTTTACCTAGTTTAACTAGTATTCCCCAGAAAAAACCTAGAAATGAAAATTTACCTTAAATTCGTTGCAGGTGAAGTACCTACTGCCCGGTAAAGTGTCGAAATCATTCTGAAACTTTGGTTGTGTGGAGACATCTTTCTTGATTTGTCCACCATAGGGGCATTTGGTTGGAATCCCATATTGGGCGTCGGCGATGAAGCCAACCATGTCGAAATGCTCCTTCATCTGCTTCATCTCCTTACTGCGCCTCCTCTCCTCCTCGTATGGTTCAACGCAGAAGTTGTCCGTGTGGTGATAGCTATTTTCCTCCATTTCGATTTCAGATTTCGTGAAAGAAGGAAAAGAAAAGGAGAGAGAGAAGAGAGAGAGAGAAGAGAGAGAGAGAAGAGAGAGAGAGGGAGAGAGAGAGAGTTGCGATTTCAATTTTTGGAGACAAAAGAAACCTTGGCAAAAACATTGGTCAAAGTTGAAACCTTGGCAAAAAAAATTGAAAAATTGGATTTTTTAATTTAAAATTTTCGAAATTTCAAATTTCCCTCTAAATATTTGGTCATAGTTGTCCAGAGTATATTAGTATTACGAGTTTGGGTCATAGTTGTACTTTTGCTGGTTTTATGTTTATCTAGTATTTCTTGCCCTTAAGATATGTTTTACTAGTTTTACAGAATAGATAAGTGCTTAGACATATAGTTCTTATTGTTTTATGCAGTCATTTGCGTCAAATCAGTATTTAGGTTAGTAGGTCTTCCTAAACTGGCTATTACTATGTAAATGATTTTAAAACTACAAAGACAATGTTGTGTAACTTTTTCCACAACAACTCATAAAAAGATGGGAATTTAATATTTTCCCTTTGTAATGCTACTCTCTTGATGTTATAACATTTTATTCGACACCAAATATCATTCCAAATATTTTATGCATACAAAAATTATCCACATTCGACGTACTATTGGCAAAAGTTTGAAGTTTTGCCTCCGCTACATTGCACCGTGTTTTAACATTTGTTAGCCACCTCTACAACCCAAACAAGCCGGTTGAATAATTACGTGCACCTTGTAGATAAAGTATAGTGATACCGAGTTATACCTAGTTGTTTATAACAGAACATAATCAATTTCGAGGACATAAGTAGTTTTACATAATGAAATACCAATTGTACTGAGTTGTTTTACAGAACAAAAGCTAACAAAGATCACAAGTGATTATCTCCAAATAAAATCCAGGGTAGTGTTCTTCGACGCCTTTTATTCGGTGTCCTTCGATGACGCCTTTCTCCTGCTGATGGAAACCTCGTCACTCTCCTCCTACCCTTTTTTATCTTGCGATCCGGAGGTAGGATTTGCTTCTCTTTGATGTAATCGGGGACAATCCATGCAGACATATCCGGGACAACATAAATGGACATGTGATAAGCCAATGCCCACAACTCTGTCCAATAATATTTCCAACACAACTCATGGACTTCTATTTGGGTATCACGACAACTAACTCCACCACCATTTTTCCTGAATGAGATGTATGCTGCTAGTGCGTGGAGACAAGTATAATCTGAATATCGAAGAACCTACAAGAGCAACTCTTCCTTTCCAATTTCACCAAATAAACCTTAGTATCAATATCAACGACTTCGTATTCGAGCTAGTAACTGTTTACCTCCCTCACGGTTAATTTCTTAGCAGTAGCCCAGTTATTATGCAAGCAGTTCTCAACCAAATGCACCAGTTTGTTATCAACATGTCCTGACACGGCCTCTTTCCTATGCTCGTTAAACCAATCAGAAAACTTTGCAATGATAGTATCCAGCATGGGTATTAAGGAGTACTTCATCGCGTTGTTAAAAGTGTTGTTCAGAGATTCCGCAGAATTGCTCGTCTCTAGGTTGTATCGGGCCCTGGGAAAAAACATCTTGACCATTTTTCCTTCACGGTGCTTTCCTCCACATACTTCGCCGCGGAAGGAAATCTCCTCTTAAACATGTTGTAACGACTGTAGAACTCAGCCTCTGTGTGAGCTCAACCGCACTCTTGGAATCTGAAAGCCACTACGGATTTGTTTGCATTAGAAGCATTACGTTTCACGTTTTGGGCCAAATGCCATAAACAATACTCATGCCGAGCTTGTGGGAACACGTTTGCTATTGCGTTGATGAGGCTTGGATTTCTATCACTCACAAATACCAATTCAGAGGAGTCCCCTAGGTTTCCTAAAACGCTTTTCAACATCTCGAAAAACCATTTCCAACTCGCATTGTTCTCACCGTCGAGTACACCAAACGCTATGGGATAAATGTGACGATTAGGATCTTGAGCAATGGCGAAAACTAGTACTCCACCATATCCGTTCTTCAAGAAAGTTGCATCCACAATTACCACTTTCCTCATGCATGCAAACCCTTCAATGCTAGCTCCCAAAGCTACGAATAGATACCTGAATTTTCCCGCCTCATCCAGTTCCACACTAGTTATCGTTCCAGGATTGACCTCCTCTAACACGTACAAATAACTATACAACATCTTGTACCCATCTTCCGGACTACCACGCATATCACAAACCGCTTGATTTTTCCCTCTCAACGCCGTCGAGTATGATATTTCTACACCATATTCTTGCCTAACTAGTTCCCTGATGACATTAGGCCTTGGAGTTTCGAGTTTCCCGGGATATTTCTCACTCAGATAAGATGAAACTAGCTGTGATGAGCCTCTCTTCTTATCAACTGATAACAAAAAAGTAAAAAACAAAATTAGATCACCAGTAAAAATAAATAAAAAAGTTTGAAAACGCCTATACGAAATCACCCACCAATAGAGAAGTCTAACAAACTTTCAGGAATAGATCGTTTACCCTTCTTTTAATAAAGCAATGCTATCTCTTCACTCTATGTGTGTATTTATGGGTTTTCTATATGTTAATTTGATATCGAACGTTTTAATAGGGTTTATTATATGGTTCTTCATCTTTATTTGTGCTAAATTTTGATTGCTTGGTTGACCATCTAGTGATCGGATCATAGGATAATATACTCTCCAAAATCTTGTTATATTACTTGAACTAATATTTGGTGAGCAATGGATCGTAACCATCGAAAATTGAGTTGCGGAGTATTGTGAACAATCTTAACTTGATCGAACTAATGTGTGCTTTCTTCTTATAATAACTATCGAAAGCTGAGTCTATTAGGTTGTTAAAACATAGTGATCGGAGCCACAACATTGGAATGATTATAAGTTCATGTTTTGAGTTCAAGATACAAATCTTATTAAAACCCTATCTAATTGATATCTTTCATGTTACGTATCTTTGCAAATTATCTATTACATAACGTTTTCTCTTACTATTTTATCTCTCTTATTAGTTAACGTTTTCTCTTACTATTTTATCTCTCTTATTAGTTACTAGATTATGCTCCGCGTATATGCGGGGTTTATAATTTAGTATTTTACAACCCGTAAAAAAAAAACTGATAACAAAAAAGTAAAAAAACAAAATTAGATCACCACTAAAAATAAATAAAAAAGTTTGAAAACGCCTATACGAAATCACCCACCAATAGAGAAGTCTAACAAACTTTCAGTAATTTATTTATTTTGATTTCTTATTTTTCATTTATTATTTGATTTTCGATTAAATTTTATCATATGTTTCAAAATATTTAGATTTTTCTCATTCCTTTTTGAATTAGAATTAATTTTTATTATTTAGCTATTCATATATCTTTTTTTTTCTTTTTTTTAGTAACTTTACATTAAGATTATGAATTGGCTATAAATTTTACTAACTGTTTAAAATTTCCTTTTGTAATTGTCAAAATGGGTCAAATGGATGACCCATGAAAAACAAAAATTTATTTAAATAAATATTATTAATAATTTTTAAAAATAAGAAAATTAAAAATAGTAAATAATATTATAATATATTTATATTATGAATTGACAAATTTTCTTTAATTATTGTAAATTGTTAATGAATTCGTGGAACCATTTCTTTGGCAAAAAAATACGGAATTGCGTTTTTAGAGTGAAAACGCGGAATCACGTTTTTGGCACGAAAACACGGAATCACATTTTTTGGCGAGAAAACGCGGAATAGCATTTTTGGCGAGAAAACGCGGAAACGCGTTTTTGGCGGGAAAACCAGGAATCATGTTTTTGGCGGGAAAATACGGAATCATATTTTTGGCGGGAAAATGCGGAATCACGTTTTTGGCGGGAAAACCCGGAATCGCGTTTTTGGAGAAAAAATGTGGAATCACATTTTTAGCGGGAAAACGCGGAATCACGGTTTTGGCGGGAAAACGCGGAATTACGTTTTTGGCGGGAAAACGCGGAATCACGGTTTTGGCGGGAAAACCAGGAATCACGTTTTTGGCGGGAAAATGTAAAATCACGTTTTTGGCAGGAAAATATAAAATCGCGTTTTTGGCGGGAAAATGTGAAATCGCGTTTTTGGCGGGAAAATGTGAAATCCCGTTTTTGGCGGGAAAATGTGAAATCCCGTTTTTGGCGGGAAAATGTGAAATCCCGTTTTTGGCGGTAAAATGTGAAATCGCGTTTTGGCGGGAAATGTGAAGTCGCGTTTTTGGCGTTAAAACGCGGGATCGCGTTTTTGGCGGTAAAACGCGGGATCGCGTTTTTGGCGGTAAAACGCGGGATCGCGTTTTTGGCGGTAAAACGCGGGATCGCGTTTTTGGCGGTAAAACGCGGGATCATGTTTTTGGCGGTAAAACGCGGGATCATGTTTTTGGCGCGAAAATGTGAAGTCACTTTTTTGGCGGGAAAATGATGGATTATTGCTTTTTGAGAAATTTTGAGAAAAAATGATGGTATTATAGGTAATATTGTGATGATGTCATAATAATGTAATGATGATGTCATAATAATATGTGATGATGTCATGATACTTTATGATGTTGTCATGATGATGGGCCCAACGGGTCACCCATTTGACCCATGACCCATTACAAATTGACATATGACCCATTTGATCCATCAACCCATTATGATCAAAAAAATTAGATCGACCCATGATCCATGACCCATTTTGATACCCCTAGTAATTTTTATGATAAATTTAAATTTTCTATTTTTTCTTTTTATTTAGTAACTTTACCTTTTAAAATTATGAATAGGCTATAAAATTTTCTAGTCTTTTTAATTTTTAATTTTTCAATTAACTTTGGTTTTTAGAATAAATTGACATTTTCTATTTCTCCTTTTTGTTTAGTTCTTTACCTTTTAGGATTTGAAATCGATTATAAATTTTTTCTTTTATTGTTAATAGTATGTGTCAAAATATAATTTAGAAATTTTTTATATGTGTCAAAATCTGATCGATTAACACGTGCTATGATATGGTGAATTAGTAAGTTTGAAAAATTTAGCTTTATATAATAACATTTTACTATTATCGATCTCACAGACCTTTTATTTTGTTGTCTTAGCTTAATTTGAAGTCTTGGAAAACTCTAGTGTTTATCATCTAGTCTCTAGTGGATTCAATCCCTAAATACTACCACGTTTGCTGTGCACTTGCAGCTACTACGTTACTTTAGGGTGAAAACTAAACGAAAAATTTATAATATCTTCTTAAAATAAAAATTTTTGGTTGTTATTTTTAATGATTTTCTATGACTAAGGTCTTGTATACAGAATTCGGTTAGGAGAATTAGAGTACAAAATATGAAGTACTCGATTAACGTAAGAAACAAAAGTTAAACAATATAGGAGTATATGAATACGTGGATGCTAAATTGCGCATTTGATTCTTGAAGATCTAAACAAGTATTTTAGCAACAAAAGAAACAAAAAACATCTAAACATGTGGTTATGACATTCCTAACAAATTTATTTTCAAACAATAGAATAATTAATTAAGAAAACACTTAAATCAATCTATTGTGAACAAAAAAAGAACATGCCCAAAATTGAGTTTTTAGTTAGGAAAATATTCAGCGGACCAAACACTATTTGTAAAGTTTGAATTCGTCAAGATATCGACCCTATGATTTATAATACTCCTGAGATATTGGTTAATTAAAATTTCAAATGTTAAGATTATTAAAATTTAGACTAAACATCGGTGTCATGTCTCTGACCAAACACTGTAACAAAACATCCTTCATGAAGGATTTCTGACATATTTTGATTTCCGAAGAGATAGTCCAAATGACCCATATCCGTCGGAAATCGTTCGGGAATGTCGATTTCCAACGGATTCCCAACGGTTTCGGCCGTCCGAAATATCATGTTTTCTTATAGTATCATATGAATCTCTTTACTATCCTTAGTTTGTTTCTATGTATATTCGATGGTTTTTGTATTCTTTTTTTACCTAAATTTTTTTTATGGTTGAACATTTTCTTCTGTCGCAGAGAGACGCGAGTTCATTGACTTGTAAGAAAAGAAAGAAAGGTTTAATGAAGAAAGTTTAATGAAGCTTAACTTTCTTAATTAACTCTTTCTTCCTATTCTTAAAAGTCTTTTTGCCCGTTGAGATATTGGAGGCGTAATGTAAGTAAGCTTTAACTTCGTCCTAGTCTTGACGACAGTAGTGTGTTTTCTTTTTCTCTGTCTTTTGATCAGTATAACAAAGAGTTATGAAGGGGTTCAATATATATAATATTTAGTATGAAGGGGTACAATGTGTTGTTATTTTCATGAATCTACAAAAATTGAATATTGAATTTGAGTCAATCCCTAAGTAATTATTATTACTTTGTCAAACCATATAGTACATAATCTAGCCCACAATTATATTCCTTTCGTTTCAAAATAATATCGTTTTAGACTAATTTTTCTATTTCGAACAAAAATATTCATTTAGAATTTTTGTGTAAATTTTGACTAGAAAATAATTAATTTTTCAATACATAAAAAGTATTAATTTATTTCTTAATTTACATTTAAAATCAAAACAACACTAAAATGTATTTTACTTTAAATCGTAATAATTGCTTTTATGTTGAACAATTACATTTACTTTGAATCGTAATAAATGTTTTGACACGTAATTTTTTACTAGAAAATATTTAATTTTTTAATACTTAAAATATCAATTTATTTCTTAACTTACGTGAAAAATGTCAAAACTAGACTAGTTGTTTGAAACAATTGCATTTTATTTTGAATCGTAATAATTACTTTTATGTTGAACAATTACATTTATTTGAATCGTAATAATTATTTTTACGGTGAATACTTCGTAACAATCGTCTATACTTTTCTTATGATTAATCTTATTATTTTATTTAAATTTTTCTATAAATTATTTTATAATTAAATATACCTGTTTAAATATGAATTCTTGTAGTTTTATTTTTACTTGTATATAAATAATATATAATTTAAATGAAAATACACAAAATGAAACTATACATGTTTGATCTTTTCATATTTACTTTATGTCTGTAATTTGTGATTAGTGTTTGATAAAAGACTAACAAGTGAAATCTTGTTATTTATCTTTAATTTTTAAATGCAAACACTATATATGAAACAATTGAACTTTTAGTCACTAAATCTGAAACAATTGAAATTTTAGTATCTCATGAAATGTCAATATGGATAAAACAATTTCGTATTAAAGAGTAATTAACAGTCCAATAAGATTTACGCACCGAAGAATATTCAGGATGACTTGAATTTTGTCAGAGTTTATGGTTCAAAATTCTTACCACGATGTATTATTTGATTTAATATTTAATTAGTCCAAATATGATCTTTAAAAAATAATTTATCGTGGTGGTATGTGAAAATATAAAGATGTAAGTTTTTTGTCAATACCCCAATAGTCAATACCTAACCGGCCATGCTGTATTTTTTTTAGGATTAAAATCATGTTTCTAGTTGGTATAATGGGCGCATTTTGTAAGAATAAGAATAACATTTCAATATTGAAGGCACCTATTGCATTGAGAGAGAGAGAGAGAGAGAGAGAGAG
>PKML01030728.1:613116-648780 GCA_002933935.1 Eutrema yunnanense
GAGAGAGAGAGAGAGAGAGAGAGAGAGAGAGAGAGAGAGAGAGAGAGAGAGAGAGAGTATCTATGTAGGAATAAGTGCATGTATGCCAGGTTGTTAAAGACATCCATTACCTTTGAAGAATTGATAATGTGTAAATCTTTTCAAGTATTTTGCTCTTTTATTTATCTTTAGCATTTTATTTCAAGTATATTTTTGTGTTAGGAAATAATATAGTAAGATTTTATTCTTCATTTTTCTATATAAGACTTGTTTTTGATAATTTTTCTAAATATAGTGATGTATTTTTTGGAAAAGAATATATATGGTGATGTATTTAGGACAATATGCATGTATGACAGGTTGGTAAGACATTTTATCACCTTTGAATAATTAAAAGTGTGTAAGTCTTTTCAAAATATTCTTCTTTTTTGGACTTGCATTTGATATGCATGTCTTTAAAATAAAATATTATTCTATTTTGTATTTTATAAAATAAAATTCTTTTTTATAAGAACAAATTTGTTTCTAAATGAATTTAAATCTATAACAACTGCATAAATTCTAAATGGCTAAACATGTATCAAATGAGCATCATATCAAAAATTTCTTAGTTTGCTATGGAATTGAAAAATGAAGAAAGTTGTATTTTATTTTATGTTCGATATAGTTCTAGTTAGAAGACCTCATAAACCATAAGGGGAAAAAAAGTTCTCTTTAGACCTCTATTTTGATTTTGTTAAGATTTCATTTATATTAAACAACTCATATAGTTCTAGTTAGAAGATCTCATAAACCATAAGGGGGAAAATGGTTCTCTTTAGACCTCTATTTTGATTTTGTTAAGATTTCATTTATTTTAAACAACTCACTAATGTAATTGTTTTGTGATAACAAAAATACTAATTAGCTAAATCAAGTGCATTTGTTCAGGATCTTCTAGGGTTAAACCGATTATGCACAATTTTAACCATTTTAAAATTTACATGATATCATATATTTGATAAATAATCTCATAAAACTATACACCGAAACCAAATTTATTGGCTATAAGAAAAATAATTGTTTTCATATATCGAGAGACTAGTGTGATGATCTCATCATAACTTTCTATGTTTGGTTTATGGGTATCCATTTAAAGCATAAGGAATTAAATATTACAGCAAGCCCAACCTTTTTTGACATTAAGCAAGCCCAAACAAGGTCCAATGTTTTCAGTTATTACCCAAGAAAATCAAAAAGGAAACTAATTGAACCAAATGAATAATAATAAACCCATGAGATGGGTTAAGTTGCAGAACGGTTAGATGTTGAATTGAACCAGAAGATCATCGAGATATGCACTAGGTTACTGTTGTATCGGTTAGGGTAACCTAGTAACGTATGCATGAATTCAAAGAAGAGGCCCGGAGAACTTCCATTATGTATAAAGTCGTAAATCGGTAATAGTAATAACAGATAAGGTCGGCTGTAAGGATAACGATCTACGAGGAAATATTTGAGTTCGGTCAAAAAGAAGTAGTCAGATCGGTGAATATAAGGTCGATATAAGCTGTTGTTAGAGCATTTATTCCAAAATTCGGATCCCGTTCATAATGAGGGTACATCACTATTTATACTGAAATTAAGACGGTGGTTTAGAGATATTTAAGTCCTAAATCGTACGGTCGGGTAGGACAAGTCGATGGATTGGGCAGAACGGGATGACTGATCCCTCTTCAGTAGCCTTGGTGGCGCTCCACCTCATTTCATTGTAGGTTTTACGGCCGATCTGAATGGGCTGATAGACTTTGGTCGTTTGTTGGGCCGATTACTTGATGGACCGATTGCTAAGTGGGCTGATCTTGATTTGGGAAAGACCTTAAGAGGGGATGTGAAACCCACCTCCAACAGTTACTAATTATCTAATACAATAGTTGTTTATGATATGTAAACATCCAAGGTTACAGAGTTGGATCACGTTTTGCATCTTGTATTGGATTATAAAGTTTCTATGTTTCTTTTTTATTTAGTAAATTTACCTTTTAAAATTATGAATCGGCTATAAAATTTTCTAGACTTTTTAATTTTTTTAATTAACTTTGGCTTTTCGGATAAATTAACATTTTTCTATTTTTCCTTTTTGTTTATTTCTTTACCTTTTAGGATTTGAAATCGATTATAAATTTTTTTCTTTTATTGTTAATAGTATGTGTCAAAATATAATTTGGAAATTTTTTATATTTGTCAAAATCCGATCGATTAACACGTGCTGTGATATAGTGAGTTAGCAACTTCGAAACATTTAGCTTTATATAATAAGATTTTGCTATTATCGATTTCACAAACCTTTTATTTTGTTGTCTTAGCTTAATTTGAAGTCTTGAAAAACTCTAGTGTTTTATCTTCCAGTCTCTAGTGGATTCGATCCCTAATTACTACCACGTTTGTTGTGCACTTGCAGCTACGTTACTTTGGGGTGAAAACTAAACCCGCATCAGTAGGAGGAAAAGGTTTTGACGGTTAATGCATCAATGCCATATATGGGATCACTGACAGGGTTATTATTGGCTAGTAAATGATGTCGCACATCAAACTCTAAAGTTTATAATATCTTCTTAAAAGAAATTTTGTTGGTTGTAATTTTTAATGATTTTCTATGACTAAGGTCTTGTATACAGAATTCGGTTAGGAGAATTAGAGTACAAAATATGAAGTACTGGATTTACGTAAAAAACAAAAGTTAAACAATATTCGAGTATATGAATACGTGGATGATAAATTGCGCATCTGATTCTTGAATATCTAAACAAGTGTTTTAGCAACAAAAGAAAAAAAAAGATCTAAACATGTGGTTATCACATTCCTAACAAATTTATTTTCAAACAATAGAATAATTAATTAAGAAAACACTTAAATCAATCGATTGTGAACATGCCAAATATGATTTAAGAAAAAAAGAACATGGCCAAAATTGAATTTTTAGTTATGAAAATATTCAGCGGATCAAACACTATTTGTAAAGTTTGAATTCGTCAAGATATCGACCCTATGATTTATGAGACGTTTACGGAAGTAGGCACTTTAGCAAGATTTCTTACGGAAGTAGACACTTTCAACTACTGGGGCCCTTTAGACTCATTTTTTGTAAGTAAAAAAATCCAATTTGTCTCTCGGTTAATTTAATGGCTATCAACGATTTAATGTCCAAACTAAATTGTCCACACTAATTACTAATCATTCGTCTACGCTTGTTATTCACATATATCCATCCACAATTACGGCATCCACATACACTTGTCCATTCTTTTAACTATCAGCTGTAGCTATTATCTAATTTCTAATCTCCCTAACCAATGTTACCATTATAACTAAAATTTACAAGCCGAGACAACGAATAAAAAGTAAGTCTTTATACAAAATTCTGTAAAGAAGCAAGTTATTTATAGCTATGCGGAGCTCAAACACCAATTATGGTGACCGTAAATCATATGGAAGAAGGTTTATGATGTTCTATCCACGCTTTCGTATCCACGCTTTCGTATCCACGCTTTCATATCCACGCTTTCGTATCCACGCTCTCGTATCCACGCTTTCGTATCCGCTCTTGTATCCACGCTTCGACCGAGAGAGAGAGAGAGAGAGAAGAGAGAGAGAGAGAGAGAGAGAGAGAGAGAGAGAGAGAGAGAGAGAGAGAGAGAGAGAGAGAGAGAGAGAGAGTTTTTCTTTCTTTCTATTATCTTCTTGTTTTTGTGGAATTGAAAGGGGATAAAAAAAATTAAGGGTGAAATAGTCATTTACCTTGTGGAGAATGCATATAGGTGTAAAAAGAGTTATAAGTGCCTATATGTGTAAGACAAATTGCACAAAGTGTCTTTGTCTGCAATTGTCTCATGATTTATAATACTCCTGAGATATTGGTTAATTAAAAATTCAAAATGTTAAGATTATTATAATTTAGAATAAACATTGGTGTCATATCTCTGACCAAACACTGTGACATAACATCCTTCATGAAGGATTTCCGACATATTTTGATTCCCGAATAGATAGTCCAGACGACCCATATCCGTCGAAAATCGCTCGGGAATGTCGATTTCCAACGGATTCCCAACGGTTTCGGCTGTCCGGAATAGCCTGTTTTCTTATAGTATCATATGAATATCTTCACTATCCTTAGTCTGTTTCTATGTATATTCGATGGTTTTTGTGTTCTTAATTTTTTTTATGGTTGAACATTTTTTTGTGTCGCAGAAAAACGCGAGTTCATTGACTTGTAAGAAAAGAAAAAAATGTTTAATGAAGAAAGTTTAATGAAGCTTAACTTTCTTAATTAACTCTTTCTTCCTAATCTTAAAAGTCTTTTTGCCCGTTGAGATATTGGAGACGTAATGTAAGTAAGCTTTACCTTCGTCCTAGTCTTGACGACAGTAGTGTGTTTTCTTTTTCTCTGTCTTTTGATCAGTATAACAAAGAGTTATGAAGGGGTCCAATATATATAATATTTAGTATGAAGGGGTACCATGTGTTGTTATTTTCATGAATCTACACAATTAAATATTGAATTTGAGTCAATCCCTATGTAATTATTATTACTTTGTCAAACCATATGGTACCTTTCGTTTAACAATAATACCGTTTTAGACTAATTTTTCTATTTCGAACAAAAATATTCTTTTAGAATTTTAGTGTAAATTTTGACTAGAAAATATTTAATTTTTCAATACGTAAAAAGTATTAATTTATTTCTTAATTTACTTTAAAAGTCAAAACAACACTAAAATGCATTTTACTTTAAATCATAATAATTGTTTTTATGTTGAACAATTACATTTACTTTGAGTCGTAATAAATGTTTTGACACGTAAATTTTTTACTAGAAAATATTTAATTTTTAATACATAAAATTCCAATTTATTTCTTAATTTATGTGAAAAATGTCAAAACTAGACTAATTGTTTGAAACAATTGCATTTTACTTTGAATCGTAATAATTGCTTTTATATTGAACAATTACATTTACTTTGAATCGTAATAATTATTTTTACGTTGAATACTTCGTAACAATCGTCTATACTTTTCTTATGATTACTGTTATTATTTTATTTCAATTTTCTATAAATTATTTTATAATTAAATGTACATGTTTAAATATGAATTCTTGTAGTTTTATTTTTACTTGTATATAAATAATATATAATTTAAATGAAAATACACAAAATGAACTATACATGTTTGATCTTTTGATATGTACTTTATGTCTATAATTTGTGATTAGTGTTTGATAAAGACTAACAAGTGAAATCTTGTTATTTATCTTTAATTTTCAAACGCAAACACTATATGTGAAACAATTGAACTTTTAATCACTAAATCTGAATTAATTGAACTTTTAGTATCTCATGAAATTTCAATATGGATAAAACAATTTCGTAAGATCGGTATAAGTTGTTGTTAGAGCATTTATTCCAAAATTCGGATCCCGTCCATAATGAGGGTACATCACTATTTATACTGAAATTAAGACGATGGTTTAGAGATAATTTAAGTCCTAAATCGTACGGTCGGGTAGGACATGTCGATGGATTGGGCAGAACGGGATGATCGATCCCTCTTTAGTAGCCTTGGTGGCGCTCCACCTCATTTCATTGTAGGTCGTACGGCTGATAGGCTTTGGTCGTTTGATGGGCCGATTACTTGATGGACCGATTGCTAAGTGGGCTGATCTTGATTTGGGAAGGGCCTTAAGAGGGGCTGTGAAACCCACCTCCATCAATTACTAATCATCTAATATAATAGTTGTTTTTTTTATTCTGAGTCCCATATCCCATTTGGCCACAAAGGAGAGAGTTTGTTTCCAGTGAACTTCGAATCTAGGGGGAGAACTGTCAACTCATTCCCAGGAGTCCACTACCACAGGACCACCACCCTTGTGGTTTAAAATAGTTGTTTATGATATGTAAACATCCAAGATTACTGAGTTGGATCACGTTTTGCATCTTGTATTGGATTTTTCATTTGTGGTTAAAATCTTTTAATTGCTGCTGATGACTTACTAATAGGTTATTTTGTGAGGATCCTTGTGATCGGCGTAACTAGTGCTTATTTAGAGCATGATTAACGGTGAACTAAGAAGGGTGTCTTTGACATTTTTTGATTAAAAAATGATTTAATCTGGTGAAAAATGGATGAAACGGGTATGTGGACTGAACCTGTTGAAACGGGGTCGTCGGGTGTGTAGAAGACACGTGTCGCTGTTTGGTTGTACCGAAGGAAAACAAAAAAAAAAGAAAAAAATGGTTGATCGATCTCTTCGTCTTTCTCTCTCTCTCTCTCTCTCTCTTCTCCGAAGGAGACGGCGATGGCGATCGGGTTTTCGATGTCGCCGTTGTCGTCGGATCTTTCAGACGAGAAGCCGGCGATTGTGATTGTAAGAAATATTGTAACTATAGAATAGAATCCCTTTGATTATGCTACTATAGAATAGAATCCCTTTGATTATGCGACTATAGAATATAATCCCTTTGATTATGCTACTATAGAATAGAATCTATAGAGGTCTGACAATTAGATTCTAATAGAAGTCTGACAATTAGACTCTAATAGAAGTCTGATTGATTTCTCTTACCAGACTTCTTTCAGACGTTTTCGAGAAGTCTGATACAGATTAAAATAGTAAATTTAAATTTAAAATGAATAAAAAAAATTTGTTAAAAATTTGATACAGACTTCTTTCAGATGATGATTTAGGTTGTTAAAAATTTGTTTATATATAATAGTTTAATTTTTTGTTTATTTTTCAAACATTTATAAAACACAAAATTTTATTATTTTTTTATTCTGTAGAACCCCACTAATGGTGTCACCATTGCACACATATATTAACCACATAAAATAAGTGAGGGTCAATCAATTTTTTAATATTAAATTTATTCTTAAAATATAAGTTTAGACACCTTAAGGGTGTCACCGTTAACGATGCTCTTATAGATTAGACTATGTTTGTTCAAAATGCCTGCAATTTTAGATTTTGTTGCACAAGTAAAAATAAAAAAAGAAATTGCTGCTCTTAACTTTCCTTTGCTACTATTGTCCTGCATTCCCCAAAAAACAGAGTAAGCTCCATGTCATCGACAATGTAAGCTAGGTTTAACTTCAGATTTTTAAACATCTCCTAGAGCAGACTTGACTTACAAACATCAATCTATCTAGTTATTCCTGTTTGTACCAACATAATATAATGACATTTTAAAGTTTGTTTGCAATTCTTTCTTACCAAAATCGTACACGACCACATAACTAAAGTGTGTGATGTCACTCATGCCCAATAACTAGAGAGTTGTAGGGGCTTACATGGCTAATAAATTGTAATAGGGGCAGTGGAGAGCGATGAGTCTTCACTCTTTCTCTATGTCATTTCCTTTTAATTTTACACTATGATTCATCCTTTGAAATCTCGGGATCAGCTGGTTTGTGCGGTACATGAGGTAAAATATGCGGAGAGCTAGAACAATTTGCTGCATTTTCCCGTCGTTTTCGTAAAGCCTTGGACACAAATCTCGACACATAGAGAGTTGCTCCAACATTGAATTGTATGCCTTGTGAAATTCTCTGATGTTCTCTTTCGGTGTGTAAGATCTTAGAAAGCTTCCTTTTGCAATGTTCCCTCCATGTTGCATGTATGAAGCATGCCGCCCATGACCGCCAATGTGCAGAATAGAACCTGAAAAATGGATTTTGAGTCTCGTGGTTTGTTTAAGATAGAAAAAAGTAAGGAAACTTCAACTCCTATATTGGTTTCGAAACCATACCTGAGCATATGTTTGAGTCTGGTGCTATGAAAGCGATCGAAATGAGAAGCTACAAACTTGAGATCATCAAGCAAGAGAATGAACCCTTCAACATCGGTCATAGTCAATATTGTTCTGTTTGAGGTGGGAAGGCCAGAAGAAGGATGCGGATCAAGAACCCAAAAGAGAAGATCTCCACATATGTCACCTGCTTGGAGGTAAGATGAATCGTAGTAGCCAGTTATATCACTAGATCCGCTCATACTTTTCAGTTTGCCTCTCGTTACAATAAGCATTTCCCCAACCGGGTCACCCTCTCTCACTATGTAGCTATTCGCCGAGTAGAACACATATTTCACCCAGTCGCACAGTGCTTCTAGTAGCAACCATCATCCATGATGTTGAGCCAAGGAACCTGACAAGCCAAAAAGCTATAAGTTAAAAAATTTAAACAAAAACGATCTTGGCACAATGGTATTGCAGATGTGTTAATTGCATAAGAGGTCATGAGTTCAAATCCTGATTTTTCTTTCAAAAAAAAAAAAAAAAAATTTATAACTAGCACTACAAGAAAACACCCGATTACCAACGAATTTTTACATCGAATTTTGGCCGTCGTAACTTTACATCGATATTACGACGCAAATTTGTTTCGATGTAAATTCGTCGTAAATTATTGGCGTCATAATATCGTCGTAATTGGACGTCAAAAGTACGACGATATTACGACGATCCAAACAATCGTCGTAATATCGTCGTAACACTTACATCGATGTTACGGCGACTTAATATCGATGTACATTACGACGAGATTACGTCGAATGCATCTAGGTAGGTGGACACGTTTTAAAAGGGTCACCTAATTTTTTACATCTGATTGAGTCGTCGTAATTCCGTCGTATAAACGATGTAAATTTATTTTCGATGTAAATTCGATGTAAATTTTTGATGTAAATCCGTTGGTAATTCCAAAAAATTTCTATAAATACAACCAACTTCGAATGATAGTTATCAAAAACAATCTCTTCTGTTCTCAAAAAAAAAAAAAAAACACTTCAAATTTTTTTTATATAAAATGTCGATTTACGATCTACGTCGATGGATGTATACACAAAAGGATTCGGAGGGATCGTTGATGCAAGAATTCAAAGACGGGCTTGAAATATTCATGTATCAGGCCGGAAATATGCAAACAACCCTCGAAAGCGGTAACATGTTCTGTCCTGGTCGTAAATGCAAGAATACGAGATATACGCAAATTGAGACGGTGTGGAACCATTTACTAAATAGAGGGTTTATGCCGCAATATTATGTTTGGTATCAACATGGAGAGGGTTTTGAAAGGAGTACTACTAATCAAGCTGATTGTAGTAGTAATCAAGGTCATGTAGATTATGATCAGGGTAGTAGTTATCATCATGGTCATGATCAAGATCATGATAGGATGCATGAAATGGTCAATGATGCATTTCATGAAACAAATGTTGATAATAGTGTTGAGGAACCCAATGTAGACGCGAAGCGGTTTTATGATATGTTAGCCGCTGCAAATCAGCCACTCTACGATGGATGTAGAGAAGGTCAGTCTAAATTGTCGTTAGCAGCTAGCATGATGACAATTAAAACTGATCATAACTTAGCTGAGGTTTGCATGGATGATTGGGCTGATCTTATTAAAGAGTATTTGCCAGATGATAATTTGGCTGCCGAAACATACTATGAGATACAGAAGTTGGTGTTTAGTCTTGGGTTGCCTTCTGAGATGATAGATGTATGTGTTGACAATTGTATGCTGTTTTGGAAAGATGATGATAAGCTGCAGGAGTGTCGATTTTGCCAAAAGCCGAGATTCATGCCACAAACTTCTGGGCGTAGTAAGATACCGTACCAACGGATGTGGTATCTTCCTATAACTGATAGGTTGAAACGATTGTATCAATCTGAAAGGACAGCTGGATCGATGAGGTGGCATGCAGAACATTCACAGAGAGAAGGAGAAGTGACTCACCCATCAGATGCAAAAGCTTGGAAACACTTTAACACGGTACACCCGAAATTTGCTGAATTTAAGCGAAATGTGTATCTTGGCCTTTGCACTGATGGATTTAGTCCATTCGGTATGTCTGGTAGGCAATATTCTTTATGGCCAGTAATCTTAACGCCATACAACCTTCCTCCAGATATGTGCATGCAAAGAGAATTTTTATTCTTGAGTATATTAGTACATGGTCCGAAGCATCCGAAACGTTCCCTTGATGTGTTTTTGCAGCCTCTCATACAAGAGTTGAAACAGTTGTGGTATACAGGAGTTCGTACATACGACTGTTCGAGGAAGAAAAATTTTACGATGCGTGCGGTGCTTATGTGGACAATAAGCGACTTCCCTGCATACGGGATGCTATCATGTTGGACGACGCATGGGAGGTTATCTTGTCCGTATTGCCTCGATCGGACAGATGCGTTTCAGCCGAAACATGGTCGAAAAACATGCTGGTTTGATTGTCACCGTCGGTTTCTACCAATCTACCATCCATATCGGAGAAACAAGCGATTGTTTAGGAAGAACAAAATCATGCGTGTCCCCCCCACCAGTGTATCTATCTGGGGAAGATCTAGAAGCGCAAATAGATCATTTTGGGGGACTAGAAACTGTGAATCGTGGGAGAAATTGGCACACCCCAGCTAATATGCCTGATGGATACGGGGTGAATCACAATTGGCACAAGAAAAGCATTTTTTGGGAACTTCCGTACTGGAAAAATCATCTGTTGCGACACAATCTTGATGTCATGCACATTAAGAAATTTTTTTTTGATAACATCATGCATACGGTGTTAAACGTGATATGAAGAACCAAAGACAGCGGAAAGTCAAGGTTGGACTTGCCTGATATTTGCAACAGAAATGAGTTGCATATTATGAGCAATGGGAAATCACCAGTTCCTATATTTCGGTTGGGTGCCCAACAAAATGCAGCGTTGTTCAATTGGGTTTCATCTGATGTGAAGTTTCCTGATGGGTACGTATCCAATCTGGCTAAATCTGTTGAGACAGGATAAAAGTTTTCAGGGGTGAAGAGTCATGACTGCCACGTGTTTATGGAACGATTACTTCCTTTCGCATTTGCCGAACTCCTTCCAGGAAATGTTCACGAAGCAATTGGAGGTAAGGGAGACATCATCATATCACAAATAATTTGTTCAAATATATATATTGCACTATATAATATTGGTGTTGCAGGCATCATAGCGTTTTTCCGGGATCTTAGTACACGGACGTTGTCAGAAGATGTAATTGCACGATTGGATGCTAATATTCCAATATTGTTGTGCAATCTGGAGAAGATATTCCCGCCGGCGTTTTTTGATGTTATGGAACATCTTCTCATTCATCTCCCTCACGAAACAAAACTAGGAGGGCCTGTTCAGTTTAGGTGGATGTACCCATTCGAGCGGTTCATGAAACATTTAAAGGGAAAGGCTAAAAATCTAGCGAGAGTTGAAGGATCAATTGTTGCGGAAAGTTTGACCGAAGAAACTTCACACTTCACTTCATACTATTTCGCTACGAAAGTCCGCACACGCAAACGGAAACCCCAACGATATGATGATGGTGGTGTGGGAAGAACTTATGCAATAGATGGTGTCCCAGACATCTTCTCACCAATCCGTCGTCTTGATGGAAAAGTGAAGGAAGTTTGGTGATCTAACGAGAATGACAAGCACAGCGCACATACGTACATCCTCCTAAATTGCGAGGAAGTGGAACCTTTCGAGAGGTAACGTGACAGTTTAATCATCCACTATTAATTTAATATTATATATAAAGATAAAGGTGTTAATTTCAATCTATATTTTGTAGTTTATTTGTTAGTCAGGTACGAGAATGCATTGAAGGCGTTTCAGATGATGAAATAAACGATCGTAAAGATCGTCACTTTGCTAAGTGGTTAAAGACGCAAGTAAGTTTACGTAATAAAATAAAATTCATTAAGTTTATTGATGCTCGATCTAACATGCACACTTCTCGATATGTGTGTCTTCCATAGGTGGATCATGACGACCCCGAATATCCAATATGGTTTCATGAGTTAATACTAGGCCCCCTCGGGAAAATAAAGACTGCGCCCATGTATTTCACCCGGGGTTATGTGTTTCATACATACAAATACGGCGTTCGGCGGGCAACTACCAACTACATAGTATGTGTTAGGGGTGAAATAGATTTTTATGGGGTTTTGCAAGAAATAATCGAAGTGGAGTACCCCGGCTTGGTTAGTATGAAATGTGTTCTCTTCAAATGTGATTGGTTCGATCCAGCAGTCGGTCGAGAGGTGCGAATTAACAAATTTGGTGTGGTAGACGTCAACAAATCACGGCGATACAACAAGTTTGAACCATTTATCCTAGCATCACAAGCAGAACAAGTAACGTTCGTGCCTTATCCGCGAGTTCGAAACACTGGGTCCACATGGTTATCGGTTATTAAAATAGCTCCAAGGGGTAAAATTGTTGGTGTTGACGATCTTCCAATGCAACAAGATTCTTGTTGTGACATTACAGAACCAGAGATTACGGAGAACATTCTGTTAATTGATCCCCGCAACATGGAACTTGAATATCTACCTGACGACACTGAACAAGAAGGCGATTCCGATGAGTTTGATGAGAGTGACGATTCTCAACCTGAAGATGATGAACCCAATGAAGTTGATGAACCGAGCGGAGATGATGATTCTGATTGATTTATATATATGTAATTGCTCTTATTTTTATTTGTATAATAAAACTTGAAGATTATGGGCGGATCTCGGCATATTACCGGAGATAATCGAAGATGGGATCGTTAGGATTCCCGTATGTCGAATATTAACCAAACCCTGGTATTTTATGGTTTGGGAAATATTAGACCTACGGGGGTCCTTTCGATCTCATCTCCGGTTATCTCCGGTTATCAAAGTACGACGGCTTTACGACGATTGAAGACACAATCGTCGTAAATTCGACGTAAGACTTACGACGATGTTACGACGAATCCATCGTAATGTCGATGGTAAATTACGACGACAGTACGACGAATCCATCTTAATAGGGTTTTAGGGTTTAGGGTTTACGGTTGATGATATGTTGTATATGTTTGGTTTTGCATCAATTACATTGTTTTACATAAGTTTTCGATTCGTAGTATACGTAATACAAAAATGATTAACATTTTATATTTCATGCATGTTACGAATGAACTTATAAGAACGAATGTTATACACTATTATGTAAGATAATGAATTTTAACAACTATTATATTCAATCGTCGTTATTGATTGTATTGTTTACTATGAGAAGTTTTTGATTACCAAATATACTTCCTTAATACAATATGGTAATGTGTTTAGGGTTTAGGGTTTAGATTTTATATTTCTAAGATTGCGACGATTTTACGACGGATCCGTCGTAAACTCGACGACAAATTACGACGATATTACGACGGATACTTTTACGACTAATGTGTCTTAAATCGTTGTAATACTCAATAAGGTTTAGGGTTTAGGGTTGAGTATATGTTGTAAATGTTTGGTATTTCATCAATTATATTGTTTTACATATGTTCTCGGTTAGTTTTTTTAACATAATACAAAAATGATTAACAGTTTATACTACATGCAAGTTACGAAGAAACTTATCGAACGAATATTATAGAGAAGTAGGAGGAGATAAGGAAATTTAGTATTTGTTAGAATGAAGCGTCATTATTGATTATATTATGTACAATGAAAAGTTTTTGATGTATAAATTTACTTCGTTAATTCAGCACAGTTATGTATGTTAGGGTTTAGGGTTTAGATTTCTTATATTACGACGAGTTTACGACGGATCCGTCGTAAACTCGTCGTAACCGGAAATTAATTTTGCCGCGTGATTAAAAATTTCCCGCGTTGTTAAATTTTTTCTATTGGTTTACTGTACGGTTTCATGAGTTACGATGATTTTACGACAAATCCGTCGTAAAAGCGTCGTAAATTACCATCGATTTTACGACGGCCACAAAATCTATATAACACAGCGAGATTTCTCTCTTCATCGCTCACAATCTTCTTCTCTCTCTCTCTCTCTACCGTGACTCTCTCTCTCTAAGCCAAACTAAGGTAATTTTTTTTTTAATAGTTTAGTTTAATTATATAATTTTAAATATTAGATAGGATTATCATTATTAGATAGGATTGGAATTATTAGTTATGATTGGAATTATTAGTTAGGATTGGAATTAGATAGGATTGGATTATATTGGATTATATTTTTGATAGTCGTTTCTTATTTTTTAGATATGGGGCCACGTAAGATTCACTATCAAGCATTTATGGGTGACGAGTCGAGACCGAGTGTTAACTCGGATGTCCCATCATCGTCTGCCACCCCGTCTTTGGGTCCGAACACCGGGCCCGCCCCACAGATGCCTACTGCACCTCCACCTGCAGCACCTTGACCCGTTTTGCCATATGCGGGATTGACGGTCGATGACATTTTGCAGTCGCCGGGTCATCATCTTTTACCCCGTTTAGATCCGCTCCGCCCGCCCAACACTTTTTAGTGCGTAAGATTTTATATATATATATATATATATATTTAACTGATAATTATATTTGTATATTTCAGGTTTAAGAGGACAACAAAGTCGGGCGGAGTGTGTCTAACACCATCAAGGCCTACTTCGACGAGCCCCACTACAATTGGTCGGCCGTTCCGAGCGACGTCGTTGAGACGTGGTTCAAATGTTTCGCGGTAATTTTTATTTTATTTTTTATTATTATCTAATTTTATTTACTTTAATTTAATTTAATTTATTCTTATCTAATTGTTTTCTTGTTTTTATAGCAAAAATGGTCTTGGGATGTTGCGATCAACGAGACGGTGAAGACGGAGTTTAAGGCGAAGGTAAAACTCCGGCTCAACAATATCGTCTCCGATTGGAAGCGGAAGTGGGAGGTTGCCGGCGATGAGGCGAAGCCCCCGTACATGTCTTTCGAAGTCTGGAACGGCTTGAAGGCATACTGGACGAAACCGCAATCGCAGGCGGTGGCTGCTAAGTGTTCTGCTTCCCGGAATACTATCGGTCCAGACGGTCGTCGGGCGGTGTTGCCACATACTTCAGGTAAGACGTCATTTGCGGGAGGCGTCTACAAATGGTACGATTTTTTTCCTTATATTTTTTTTTTATGCTTTTTAACTAATTAAATTTAATCTTTAACCGTTAATTTTTTAATCTTTATTTTGTAGGCAAACGTAGTCGCACTTCCTCCGATTGGGTTGGGTTGAGGAACGAGTTGAACACCGCCAATACCGAGATCAACAGTTTGCGTGCGAAGCAAGCGGAAGACCATCAGCAGATCCTTGGATTAGGTAAGACGACCCGAGGATACGATACTCTGTTCGAGCTTCTAGCCATGGATAATCCCGTATTGGCGGCAGCGCTAAAAGCGCAACAAACATCGACGTCGAGGAATCCGGTCGCGGATCGGGTATCAGACGTGATTAACCGCACCGACGAGGAGCTTTTGGCAGAGTTTGGTCTTAATAATTAGGATTTTCTATTTTGTAGTTTCGGATTTTATTTTGTATTTTCAGATTTTTATTTATAAATTTTAATTTAAATTATAATTTATTTTTAATTTTCAAATTATTATAAATATAATTTTATTTAATTAAAATTAATAATTAAATAATTTAAATTAATAATTTAAATTAATACACGGTGGCAGACAAGTTAGCACGAGTTGCTCGAGTCTACCCATCAGATTTTATCTATGTAAACTTGATACCCCGGTTTGGTTTACTGCACCGGTATAAGTATCTAGTCTGTTGACAAAAAAAAAATTAATTAATAATTAAATTCGATTGATCGTCGTAATTTCATCGTAAATAAAACCGTCGTAAAATCGTCGTAAATAATTTCGTCGTAATTACGTCGCAAATAAAACCGTCTTAACATGGTCGTAAATCAATCCGTCGTAATATCGTCGTAAATAAGTCCGTCGTAACATCGTCGTAAATAAACCGTCGTAATATCGTCGTAAAAGTTGTCGTAAATATTCCTTCACTATTTGTCATAATATCGTCGTATACTCGTCGTAACATCCAGTGGTTCAAACGTCGTAAATTCGTCGTAACGTTAGGACGAATTTACGACGAATATGTTACGACGATTTTTATACGTCTCAAATTTTACTACGATTTTACGACAATTAGGGTTTTACGACGATCCTTTTACGACGAATTGGCATTCGTCGTTAATCCGTCGGAAACTCTGTTTTGCATCGATTTTTACATCGAATATGTCCGTTGTAAAACGGGTGTTTTCTTGTAGTGTAGGTAAACTTTAGAGATAGAGGGAGCTTACACTGTTTAACAGAGTAAGGTAGAGATGGTGTTTGGTCTCGAGTCTTAGGTCTTTTGGAAGGTTGCGGAGAAAAGCTTCCTCTTCGATGCCTCTTGTTTCTCGCCATTTGTAATTCTCGTATCTCCTAATGCGTTCCTTGAGATAATCTGGTAGCATCCGATTTGACATCCATTTTTCCGTGTCTCTCCTTTTCTCCTCCATTTCATCTACTCTAATTGTAGTTGATTGCAAGTACTTCTGTGATTACACACACAAAAAAAATCTTATAAGAATCAGCCTTAGGAGATCAAAATATGTATGAGCAGTACCTGAACGTTTCCAATGAGCACAACAAAATATGTATGAGCAGTACACCAGAGACGCATATGATGATAGCGAAAACGATATCCCCTACAGAGTTGCTTGTCTTCAGGTTTTGGCCTAAAGCACTATAACCGTTAAGCTATTGATCTTCTCCTGCCGCCAAATTTCACAACAGAAAATTGAAATGTTACAAACCTAAGATTTCTGAGACCCCACCAAAAGCAGTAGAAGAACTTCCTAGGAAAATCCCTTGGCTTTACCTCTACGATCCCTGACTTCAATGCATCAATGTACATACCAAAGTTGAAGACTGTGGAGTTTGTGATTTGGTCAGGGTCAATTAACGGGCATGAAGTGTTCATATAACGACTGTTGGCTCTGCCACCTCGTGGGCAATACTGATTCTTTAGGTTGCATCCGGATGTCCTAGCACACGCTTCGCGCCAACATTTGTTTTTCTTTTCTATTGCACTCAAGTACCAGAAAGCCCCAAACACCTAGCAATCATCACAGTTGGAACAATTCTTGCTGCTATCATAACAAAACAGTAGTGCAAAGACTTACATAACTGTGGAGCATGTAGAGGAAAAGGTTGAAAGCATCTCCAATCCACTTTGTTTCTGCTACCGTACCAGAGGCTCTTGTCACTTCTTCGAAAATCGGATAGATACGTATAATTCTCGGTATATATTGAGAAAGTATAATCCATTTCAGTATTTCCTTTGACACCAGTGAGTCAGACCGTTGCATGAGAGTGAGAACCACAACCTACAAGGTCTCTAATGCTAGATGTCACAATAAAAAGAATGCACGATCCATGTAAACTCAATATTTTTGGTTTTGATTTCTGAACCGTTTTAGATATTTATACTGTTGACAAAAAAAAAATGCATGATTGACAAAAAAGCGAACACACCTGAGGATTGACAACATAATCAATAATAACAAAGGGAACATACTCTGAGAATCCTCTGATAATTGAGTTCGAAAACATAGTCAGATTAATGGAGGAAGATCTTAATTGGTTTTACATATCAAGTAGCAAAAAAATCTAGAATTTATGAGACATCTCTTTTCTTAATCTTAACACTAATTGCCACTTAATTCCAACATCTCGCAAGAACAGTAACCAAATAAGTGAATCCAAAAGAGATGGAACTTAACAAAACCGAAACGAAAGAAGTTTCCGAAGCAAACCTGAAACGAAACTTAACAAAACCGAAACGAAACGAACCTTTTGAGTTTGGCGTAAGCCTGGGATCGACGCTCCTGAATCTCAAACAGTCTCCGAAGCAAAACCAGCGTTTGGGAGGCGAGGCCGGAACCAACCGTGGAACTAGTAGACCCACCTCCAGAAACGTCGCATTCGATTTCGATTTCGCCGGTGAGATCGTCGAGAATGACGAAACAAAAAAAATTTGCTTCCGCCAATTACACAAGGCCACGTCACACGTCTCCTTAGGAGACCGTCTCTTAAACCTCTTCCTTAACTTTTGTCACCATTTCCAATTATTTTTAATCAAAAAAATCCTAAGAACCTGTGCCAAATTTTGTTAAGGACCTCTGATGGAGATGGTCTAAGAGCATCATTATTGGGAGAAACCCATTTGGGGTTCTTAAGCAATATTTAATTATAAATTTGAAGTTAAGAAACTCTGTTAAGAAATTTTTGTTTTTGCTGCTTTATTGGTAAAACCCTATTAGGAGTTCTCAAACTAAGTATGGCTTGATTTTTTTGACTATAAATTTAAAAATAAATAAATTAAATATAATAAAAATCATTTTTTTATATATCGTTTGTTTATAAAGCAACGAGAGAATTTTTTTTGGTTTTGGATTAAACATATATATATATATATATTAATTTTAATTAATAATATATAAAATTTACTGTAACTGAAAATATTTTTTTGAATACTTTAATTTTATGCAGTTAGATTTTATGTTCTGTTGCGGTTAAGACTTTTTTTTAAAGTATTTTCGGTTTAATTCGGTTTTACGGTTCGATTTAAAAATGTAGAGTCCTAAAAATACTAACGTGATGTATTTTTTTTTGTTGGAAATGGTCAACACCAAAGTTTAATGATATTAGCCTATTAGGTAAACTAGGTGGTCGGTCCGCGCCTTACGCAAATATAAATAAATTAAGAAACCGAATAGATAAAAAAATATAAAGATGATAAAATTGCGAAGGTTGAATGTAAATAGATTTTCCACTAATAATAAAAAAGAAATCACAAAAAATCTAAAAACAACATCCGAGAATAACAAAAAACCGATATTTGAAAGTAAATAGTTTAACTTCCAAGAAAAATAAAAAACAACACCTCAAAACGACAAACTACAGACAAAAAGCTAACGATAAATTTTCTGAAACACCTCCTTATACACCACATTTAGAGATGTCAAACGGGCCAGCCCGCGTCCAAATAGCCCAACCCGATGCGGTTTCAATTTTTTGTTGGGTCTTGTGGGCTGGGCCGTCGCGGACTGCGGTCCCAAAATCCCTTGCCCAAACCCAACCCGCTTGTAATATGCGGTTTAGCGGGCTGACCCGCGGGTTCCTATCAAATTCACAAATTCATATCAAATTTATGGTTGTTTCTTCAGTCTTGTAAAAGTGGATGTCACAGAGCAAGAAAAGACTGATTTGCATAACATAAAAATCACAAGTATCCTTCTATTAACAAATTCATATCAAATTTCTTGAAAAACTTCATACGGAGACAAAATCCGATGGCCAAAATTAGAGATAATGAGTTTACCTTAGCTACTTCGGTTACATTGGCTGCGAGCTTAGCTACTTAGAAGGCGGACTCGTAGAAGTTTCACTACAAGAAAAAGGGTTTTCGCGACTACATAAACAGTCGTAATGTAGTCGCTAAAACTGTTTTTCCAACTACATTACGACTAAGTCACATAGTCGCAAATGTTTAGTCGTAAAAACAAGTGGTCGCCAATTAGTCGTAACTTTACGACTGATTTGCGACTGTAGTGCGATTACAGAATTCAGTCGCACACCAGTCTGATATGCTCAAATTAACACCCTAAACAGTACTAAAGTAGTTGCTGCAGTATATCAGGGGTCGAACACAAGGACTCAGAGAAATCACACAATAGATTATATAGTATTGAATCAAGCTAAGCAATTCAGATGTAATTGAAAACAGTGCAGAAATTAAAAGTGTTGTAATTCAATTGGAGAAAGATAGGCTCAGGGTATTTCTCAGGAAATCAATGAATGCAGATAAACTAACTAACATGATTCTGATTTAGCGCAGTTCTTGAACTCAAATTACCAAGGTATAATTGACCAACTGTCGTTGCGAGAATTATCTAAATCTAAATCCTAGGAATTCCAAATCTCTTTGCGAATCCTAAAGTCTAAATCAGCTTTAATATCAGGTTTGATATGTTCACAAATCAATTAAACCAAATCTTTTTGCGAATAATCAATTTGCTCACCTAAGATTCTATCAAGTAATTAATCGCACTGTCGTGCCTAATCAATTATCCTAAGATCTAAGTTCCAGATTCGTCAACCTAGAATTAGCTTTGAACACAACCTAAGGTGAAGAACTAATACAGATAGTGAATCATAATAAACTAATCAACCTAGCATTAAGAGAAAACCCTTATGAGAACCCTGAACCTAAAGTGGATCTACTCAGACATGGAGATTGAAAGCAATATGATTGAATAGATCATCAAAGAAATCAATAGAAAACAGGAGTTCAGAGTTGTCTCTCCAAAAACCAAAAGTAGAATCAAAGTAAAATAAAGCATAGCCAACAAAGTGGCTGTAAAATCCCTATAAATAACCTAAATCACGTTTTGGAGCTTCTTGTAAATATTAAAGACTTCTGGACCAATTTGTAATTCTTCAACTCTTCATTAAAGTTGCGGGTCGTGTCTGCTGTGATGAGTGTCGATCGATACCAGGGAGGTATCGATCGATGCTTGACATGAAATCGGGTACTCAGCAACACAAACTTCAGATTTGCTCCAAAATGCTTCAGAAATCTCCAATATCTCCAATTATGCTCCAAACGTGCTAAAACCTGTAAAAGACTCTAAAACACTCCAAAATACTAGAAAGACTATAAAACGGACTTATATCATGGCCTAAAAGGGGTAAAAATCATGATATATCACAGTCGCAAATCAGTCGTAAATATATGCGACCATGTACCGACTACTTTAACGACCAACACGCGACTATATATTGTGTCGTCTGGAAGTCGTTTGTCGTAGTCGTTAAAGAGTCGTGAAAGACAATTTACCATGGGTTGTCCATCCGGATAACATGCTATACGCCGGAAAGTCACTTATCGTCCACATCAACACTGCTTTTAGATTGAAATTTTGATTCAAGGACACATCGTATGCATCGACGCCATTAGACCACAACTCTTTTAACTCCTCAATAAGAAGTCAGAGGAAGATATCGAGACTAGCTCGCGGATGATTTGGCCCAGAATTCAGAATAGTAAGAAATAAATACTATGTATTCATGCACATACCAGGGGGTAAATTATATGGAGTCAAGATCACAGGCCACATCGAATGAGTACGAGACATGCCAAATGGATTGAACCCATCCGTACATAATCCAAGATAAACGTTACGGGGTGCTTCGGCAAACCGGGGATTTTGCTCTTGAAAATATCTCCACTCCGCCGCATCAGAAGGATGACCCATTTCTCCCTCCTTTGCATGGTGCTCGGCATGCCATCTCATTGCCGCTGCAGTCTTCTCGCTTTGATACATTCTCTTTAATCTGTCAGCAATAGGTAGATACCACATACGACTGTATGGTACTTTGGTTCTACGCCGGTCGTTCTTAGACTTCCATCTTTGTGCACCACAAAACATACATTTATCTTCCTTCTCGTCATCTTTCCAGAAGATCATACAATTGTTAATACAAACATCAATTGTATGATATGAGAGACCTAAATTGCGCATCAATTTTTCTGTCTCGTAATGTGAACCGGTTGACTTGTTTCCTTCTGGTAAATAGTCTCTCAAGATTCCGCAAACCGAATCCACTAACTTTTCACTCATATTATATTCTGCCTTATTTTGCATGACTCGAGCAGCTAAGGATAACTGTGAGTGACCTTCACGACAACCATCATATAATGGAGTATTCGCTCCTTCTAACAAGTCGTAGAATTTATTTGAATGGTTACGTACCGGTTCTTCTACATTCTGATAACTACCAACCTGATGATAGCTATCAAAACTCACGTTATCACGAAATGCATCATTCACCATATCCACATATCTATCTTCTACTACATTACCCACATCTTAATCCCCACTTAAATGTGTCGGATCAACATAACTCGTTCCTAAATCCATAGTGACACTACAAGAAATATGTACATTGTTAGCACATTATAAGTGCCATAATAGCTAATAGATAGCGTTTCCATAAACACTAGGACTTGAGGAGCTATCTTAGGGTGGTCCCGATAATATAGCATTTTTTATGGTTGCTATGGTATGTGTTATATACGATAGCGATAAGTTTTAATTGCTATGGTAGAATCTTGTTTTAATAGCATTTTCGTAGATGCTATTATAATTTGTGTTATAGTTTATTTAAAATGCTAAGATGTATTTTCATACGCTATTGTCAATACGCTGTTGTTGACAATGTTGTAATGGCACTACTATATTTTGACCTGAATCCTATTCAGCTATTAGAACCTATTTTTCAGAAACCTGATTAATGAAAATATTTAATACATTTCAACACAGGTCTCATACAAACCATGGTAGCCATAATACATAGTATTGAGTCCAAAGCCAACAAAACAGCCAAAACAAAACACATATAGTCTCATTCCAAGTTGTAGGAGAACTACTTAAGCAACCCTATAAGTCTAATATAAGATCACTTTGTCCTTCGGCCACGAAATGGAAGTACCAATTGCATCTTGAATACACTCGATTTCAGAAGATGGCCTCCACACCGCTACGCTATTCACCTTCGCGATATCCACCTAAACTCTAACTGCATTAGGTCCTAAGGGAACAAAATGCACAGTCTGGTCTGGGTTGTCTGAAGACCAGTGTCCTTCAGCTACAACCTGCCTCTTTCCGCTAATAGACATCAACTTTCACTTCCTATTTTCCTTTATAACCTCATCTTGATTGTTACGCTGCAAAGTTTAAAAAACAAACCATCAAGTTATAATTAGAAGAAAAATAAACAACTAGCTAACAACTTCATACAATTTCCTTGACGAATTACCTGAGATCTCCTAAGAGGAGATAATGCAAGTGGTTGAGCTTTCTTCGCATTCGATTTAGGACCCTTTTCTGGAAAACTCTCCAGAGGAGACTTACTGCTTGTTGCTGGAGATTTCTTCTGAGAAGACTTAGTGTTTGAATCTGGAGAATTTTGTTGAGGACTCTTGGAACCTGTTGTTGATGAGTTTGTACGTACTGCTGGAGATTTTAAACTGTGTGGTTGATCAGATGCTGTAGGATCCTGCAGAGGAAACTTGGAACTTGTTGCATCTCCGGGTTTAACCTTCTTTTCTCTCTGGCATAGACTTGGCTAGTCTATATTTCTGCAACATGATAGTTTTCAAAATTAAAGAAAAATCAACTAACTACGAAAACAAACTCTAGTTAGAGACACAAGATCCTATCTAATCACAAATGTATGAATCAGAACATATAGTGACTTACTTTCAGGGCCTTCAAGCTTGTTCACAGCCTCAAGAAAAATCTCATGGAGCTCATGACTCCAAATGTAAGGAAAGCTCGTGCAGAACCTGCAGCAAAGGAAAAGCCAATAATTGAAAAAAAAAACATGAGCATTTAAAGGAAACAATCATGTGCCTCTTTTTACACAAACACAATGATTCCAATTTGGATAAGAAAAGAACGTGAATAAGAAAAGAGCATATCACCTATTGTTTTAGTATGAAGATTCATCAAAGATTTATGTTTGCACTTAGCATCATCATTATCAATCATCAACATATGTTGCCTCAATTTCTTCAGAGATAATGATGCATATAAAGCACCGAAACAAACAATGAAAAGCCTAACCATCATCAATCATCATCAGCATCATTGTTTAGGTCATGACACTCAGTCACTGTACAAAGCCTAACTTCAAAAAAAGGAGCAGATACATCCATAGGAATATATACACGAAGAGCAACAAACAAGCAAACTCTGGTTAGAGACAACATTTGACCAAAGATCTCCCAAGCTACAACAAGAAAGATGAGGTGTGTGATTGGTGAAGAAAACAAAAAGGCTTCAGAGAATCGGGTGAGAGCAAATCACCTATTCTTTTTGAAAGAGTAAATCACAAATCAAATTTTTTTTTTATTTCACTAGACATCACCACTACAAACCATCTCCAATCTACACCAAATTACACAAATCGACAAAAACAACATCCCATTTTGGGCTGAGTTTGTGAAGCGGAGGAAAACGGGAGGGTCAAATCTAGTTTCGATTTAGATATGGGGTCGAGGGATATCGCTGATCTCCTTAGGAGAGGTTCATCATCTCTGATGTCTTGTATCCAGCAAAATGATGAATGAAAACTTAGGGTTTAGCAATCGAAGCTAACCTGAGATGAGCGATTCTGAGAGAGAGACAAAGCTCGGGAGGCTAGAATCGCAGGAGGAAGAGAGAGAGGGAGTCGACGAGTGAGAGGGAGTCGATGAAATAGAGGGAGTCGATGAAATAGAGGGAGTCGGCGAGAGAGAGGGTTCGATTTGAGAGAGACGAAGAAGAAGAGGCTAGAGAGAATCTTACCCTAAGGGATTTTTTTTTGTTTAAGGTCTATTTTTCTTTTTTTTGTCTGTGTATATGTTTTTTTGGATATATAGACTTAGGTGCTGAATCTTTATTTTTTTTGGCTAAGTGTTGGCGGTCAATAGTGAATTTATGAGAGGCAAAGGGAATTTTAATTTCCCGCTTAGAGTTTTTTTGGCTTAGCATTTTCCGAATGCTATGATAGAGTAACTCAACCTCTGATATCACTTATAATAGCAGTTACAGAAACTGCGCTATCGTAATGTGCTATCAATGTCCAATTTTTTTGTAGTGTGATTTCTTCTCCATGCTTATACCAAACATAATAATCTGGCATAAATCCTCTACTATATAGATGATTCCAAATTCTAGTCCCCGTGAGAAATTTGTCGTTCTTGCAAGGTTCAAAGGGAAAACGAAGTTGAGCTGATTCAAAATTGAGCACTGTGAGACTATGTCTCTGCCAAGTTCATAGGATGATAAAACAGTGCTATATGTGAATATTGAGGATAAGCGTTTCCTTTTAATGATTCCATAGCTTTACACTAGTGGAGTATGACATGATACTTCTTAAAGAAAGCTGATGGCAGATCACCTAGTGAGTGTGAAATGAGGGCCGTTTCTAGGAGAATGAAGGTAAGGCTATATTATCCAAGTTCACTCACGAAAAACCAGGCATGTTCAAGGACAAAATGAACACAATAAAGAACTAAGTTCTACGAGAAATGAAGCTGGGTTATAGCTGTTGTCTCGGTTTACATCAAAATCCGGGTGGTTCAAGACATCATGTTCACCTCCTGGCCAAGTAAACTCGACAGTTATTAATAATGAGTGGTTCAAACCTGAGAATGCTACCTTCTCAGACACAGTGAATTTTCGTTTATACTCTCAAAAAGTCCATCAGTCTAGTCAGTCTAGTGAGTCTAGTAAGTCTAGTCAGTCGAGTCTTCGTATGTTTAGAATCATTTATATTCATGTGGGGGATTGTTGGATCAATTTTTTTAATAAAGCCAATGGGCTTATTAAATTGAATGAATGTGAATGAAAAATGGGCAATTGAGCTCATGGAAAAGCCTAAGCTTATTTGCTTAGTGATTAAAGAGTAAAGTGTTTTATCCCACATCAAAAATTTTGGGGAATTAGACCTCCTTTCTCTGGCTATATATTCATGCCTCTAGTCTCATTCATATTACGTACAACACACACTTCCACAAGCTTTTCTAAAAGCAAATAAAAAAGAAAGTTTCCAGCAATCTCTCACTTCTTTTTCAAGTAAGTGCCTCGATAGTATATCGTAGTATTTAGTTCGACAGATCCGTTATTGAGTGTTCGCGATAATGGATTCAATGGTTGTATCATGGGACTCATGAATCGAATATTATACCGTCGCACTACGGGAGATTCTTTGGGTTAAGAAAAAGAGTTCTCTCGCATCCATTACTTTTGTTCACCAACCAAAATCCTCTTACCTTTTAGAGGGGAGATTATGTTATTAGTGATTCGTAAAGTAGTCACTTGATTCATGCAGTAAAACTGTTGAAATGTATGACAACTACTACCTTGAGGAAATTCTAGTTATTGTTATACGGTCTATACGGTCTCATGAGTGTATGATTTGTGATGAGTTTACATTTTCTCAATCTCAAATATCATTTCCCATGTGTTTTGTGATCCATCTTGTATCATTATCTTTGATGCAGGTCTTGCAACTTATGATACTATGCAGTACATTCGTTCTCAGATAAGCACAATTTGTTTAGGCTAGGCTGCATCAATGGTTTCTCTCCTCTTGCAGCGGGTGCCAAGGGGCAAAGGCGGTCGCTACCAAATGCAACCGTTATGATTCATCAGCCTTCGGGAGGATATAGTGGGCAAGCTAAGGATATAACGATTCATACAAAACAGATTGTTCGTATATGGAATGTGTTAAATGAACTGTATTCCAAATACACGGGTCAAGATATTGACGTGATTGCAAAGAGCATGGATAAGGATAATTTCATGACTCCTGAAGAGGCTAAGGCGTTTTGAATAATCGATGAAGTAATTGATGAAAGACCGTTGGAGTTGGTGAAAGATGCAGTTGGAAATGAAAGCAAAGATAAGAGTTCAAGTTAGGAAGTAACTGGTATTCAAAGTAATAAATATTCTTCTTTTCCTTTAACCAGTTTTGCTTTGCTTCAGTTAGATTACTGATATATCATGGTTTTTACCCCGTTTAAGGCATGATATAAGTCCATTTTATAGAGTCTTTCTACTATTTTGTAGTGTTTTAGAGTCTTTTAGAGGTTTTAGCACATTTGGAGCATAATTGGAGATATTGGAGCTTTCTGGAGCATTTTGGAGCAAAGCAGAAGTTCGTGTAGCTGAGTACCCGATTTGAAGCATCAGTGTCGATCGATACTGACTAGTATCGGTCGATACTCACCGAAGAAGACACTACCCGCGACTTTAATGAAGAGTTGAAGAATTGCAAAATGGCCCAGAAGACTTTATTATTTACAAGAAGCCCCAAAACGTGACTTAGGTTATTTATTAGGATTTTACAGCCACTTTGATGGCTATGCTTTATTTTACTTTGGTTTTGTGAGAGAGCTTTTGAAGGGAGACAAGTCTGAAACTCTGTTCGTCCGAGAGAAGATTTCGAACCCTCTTATTACTCTTTCTTATTTATTTGATGATTTATTCAAACATGTTTATTGCTTCAATTTTTATGTCTGAATAGATCCACTTTAGGTTTAGGGTTCTCATAAAGGATTTCTTTGAATGCTAGGTTGATTAATTGTTAGGGTTCATAATCTGAATTAGTTCTTCGCCATAGGTTGTTTCCAAAGCTAGTTCTAGATTGATCACTTAGAACTTAGATCTTAGGATAATTGATTAGGCACGAGAGTGCGATTAATTACCTGATAGAACCTAGGGTGAGCAAAATAACTATTCGCAAAGAGATTTGGTTTAGTTGTTTTGTGAACAAATCGAACTTGATCTAAAAGCTGGTTTAGACTTTAGGATTCGCAAAGAGATTTGGAATTCTAGGATTTAGACTTAGATAGTTTTCGCAACGAGAGTTGGTTAATTATACATTAGTGATTTGAGTTCAAGAACCTTGCGCAACCTGAACCCTGTTTAATTAGTTTGTCTGCATTCATTGACTTCCTGAAAAATACCCTAAACCTATCTTTCTCCAATCGAACTTACAACCAGTTTAATTTACGTTTTGTTTTCAATTACATTGATTTTTTAGCTTAATTCTCATCTATATAATCTATTGTGTGTTTCCTTGAGTCTCTGTGGATTCGATCCCTAAGTATTACAACCAACAAAGCTTTAGTACTTTTTAGGGTATTAATTTGAGCTTATCAAATTTGGCGCCGTTGCCGGGGACTCAATTTCGCCATTAGATTTTAGCTAAAAATTTCGTCTAAATCGTTGAGTATCGATCGACACCCTAGTGGTATCGGTCGATACCCATCGTGAATTTCGGTTACTTACGTTCTTGAGTTTTATGTTTCAGGTGCATGCCTCTTCGTGAAACCAGAAGGAACAAGAACACTCCGCTAGTTGACCTGTCAAACGAGCAGCTAGCAAATTTGGAACGTACAAACAGAAAAGCAAAAAGGTAAGCAGAGATGAACAATACAATGATTTTGATTCATGATGCTGCTGGAGCTTTGAGGGAACAAGAGGGTCAATTGTGCAATGAGAGAGGGCAGCGACTTGATGAAGCTGGAAATATCATTGTCCATGCAGTTGCTGTGAATATTGGGAATGATGTGGTTAATCGTGGTAGAACGATTGGTGAGTACAACATACCTGATCAGTTCTACGCCAATCGATCAGCGATTCGTCCTCCTGCTTTTCAGAGGAATGACTTTGAGTTGAAACCTGCATACTTCACTCTTGTGGGTCAGCATCATTTTCATGGTCTTTCTCATGAACACCCGATGGATCACATAGAGAGGTTTGAGAACTTGGTTACTAGCATCAAATGCAATGGAGTGTCCTATGATTATCTCTTCTGTAAGCTCTTCCCATACTCACTTGGTGGGGATGCAGCTTATTGGCTGAAGCAGTTACCAGCTGGTTCGCTGACTACCTGGGATGAGACTAAGAATGCATTCTTGAACAATTTCTATGATGATGCGAGATATGAGGAGCTCAGGAACAAGATCTCTCAGTTTTCTCAAGGATCGACTGAGGCACTCAAGGCTGCTTGGCTGAGATTCATATCATATCAGAGGGATTGTCCACATCATGGGCTCACTAAGGTTCAGTTGCTGGGTGTTTTCTTCAGAGGGATTGATTGGAGGTACCAGATGACCCTGGATGCTGCGAGAAATGAAAATTTTAACACCAGGTATCCTGACGATGCGTATGTGCTCATTGAGAACTTGGCATCTAGCAATAGCGCCAAGGGTGATGATCTCGAGCGAAAAAGGCTGCACGGAGATGTTGATGGATCGCAGATTGCTAAAGTGCATGCGAAGCTGGATTCGGTGCATAATTTGTTGATGGGCAAGCAGCAGAAGACTGTTCATCTTGCTGAAAAGGATGAAGTGGAATATGTTAACTACATTGATGGAGTTGGATTTCAGGATCAAAGGTATCAACACCCACCCACACCACCCAGAACTTCTGACAGCAAGATTGAATCTATGTTTGAACATCTTATTCAAGGATAGTAGAAGCTAACTGTGGAATTCAATGGGAAGATTGATGTCATATACTATGATCTGAGTGGAAGGATCGACGCTATTAATATTCAGCAGAAGATGTTGGAAACTCAGTTATCTCAGACTGCAGCAACTGTCAAGGGACTGATGGTTCATTCACATAACGAATACGTCACTGCTATCCCCTCGAGGAGTGGAAAAAAGGTACACCCATGAGTGAAGATGAGCTCAACTGCAGAGATTTTCGTCCATCATAGCGAGGATGAAGATCAGATTTCGAACACCACCCCTGTGTCGATCGATACTCCCTTGTATCGATCGACACACGTCCAAAGTTCTGCCAGGGACGATTCCAGAGCGAAAGCATCGATCGACACCACCCCTGTGTCGGTCGATGCCAGCTCAGTTGCTGAAACAAAACCCGAGGTGAGTGCTGAAAGGGTTTACAAACCTAAGATACCATACCCTCGACCACCTAGACATCTCATGAACCCTATTACTGCGGAGAAGTTGCTTGGCTTTGAGAAGATTCCCCACACACTGACTTTTGAAGAAGCTCTAGAATACCGCCCTCTGCTGAGTCACTTCCGAGATTGCAGAGAAACTTTGGAAGAGATCGAAGTACTCTTTATCAAGGCAAGAAGCCAGTCACTACCGCTGAGGCAGCTGACCAAGAGGGAAGACCCAGGGATATTCTCAGTTCCATGCTCTATCTCTGGAGTTGAATTCAAAGAGTCTCTCGTTGACTCGGGGGCTAGCGTCAATGTCATGTCAAGGGCAATTGCAGAGAGATTGGGAGCTGATATTCGATCTCCCAAGGCATCTATCACATTCGCGGACTGTTCCACCTCACTCCCATATGGTACAATCCCTGATTTTCTGGTTAACGTAGGAGATTGCCTGGTTCCTACTGATTTTCAGGTTGTGGAGATGAGTAAAAAATCTCGTACGCAGTTGATTCTTGGAAGATCGTTCATGGCTACGGTTGGTGCCATTATGGATACACCAAGCAAGAGAATCTCGTTCTCGTACATTTGACAAGGAGGTGTATTACAAAGCCATTCCTACTCGAGGAACTCCCACACATATCTCTTGCATCACCATTGTTACAGGAGAGACGTTGGTAGTTGATCTTTTGGAAGAGCCTCCTGACGAGCCAACTGTCATAGACCTCCTAGATAGTCCTTCTGTCATCACCAAGAAAGACGTCAAAACAACTAAGGCAAAGAAGAAGGTGAAGAGCAAAGGAGTAAAAAGTGTTCCCCATGTGACTTTAACCCCTCAGAAGTGCGATGGAGATTCAATTGAATATAAGGTGAAGTGCAGGGAACTTCAAAACCATTCTCTAAGGCTATAGTTATTCTCACTTCGGAGCTGAAAGAGAAAGGACAGGAGTTTGTGGAGAGCATGATGAGCAGAACTCTGAAGATGGCGATGTCAAATTATGGAACTTGCCTGGGAGTAAGCTCTCAATCTTCTCCTGACTGATCACCTGAGCCAGAGTCAAGCTACTGACTTAAAACAAGCGCTTGGTGGGAGGCAACCCACTGGTGAGTCTGTACATATTTCTTTTATTTCTTTTAATTTTTGGTTTTGTGTCTTGTGTTTTTGACTGAACCAGGAGAAACATATGTTGCATCGGCCAAATCGCCTTGGTATCGATCGATACCCCACGCACAAGAAAGTTATGTGTCGATGAAAATAGTTACATGTGTCGACCAAAGCCTGATATCGATCGATACCAGTGATGTGTGTCGGTCGACACTCACACCCCAATCCGGTAACTTCTTTGATTTTCACGCCTACACTCAGTTCTTTGTGTTTCTTTTACCGACTCTGGGTTAGATAACACTGGAGACAATGTTGTTCAAGTCTGGGGTAGGTAGTCGCTGACATTGTGTTTGTTTTTCTTAGAGTCAGTTGTTTTTGAGTCATCTGTCGTTTATTGAGTCAAAACTTTGTTGGAGACTGTGATCTTTTTCTTGAATCTTTTGTTCTGACTCTACTTCTAAGTGACCATTGTTACAGAATCAGTTCTAGATCGGACTAATGAAAAATCCAAAGGCTGACCAGCTAACTAGAAGACACCCATGTTTCCAGCAAAGTTCTTTAAAGCCTGAGCCAAATTTTTGCACTTCATCGACGTGGTTGGTGTCCATAGAGCTTGATTCCTCATTCATATCTGACAAAGGAAGCCATGTGTTTAAAGTAATGGTATTTCTCTTCCCTGTTACAAGTTAATAAATAAGATGCATTAAAAGACGAAATGATTTTCTTATGAGTAGAGTGTTAGGAAAATTTCCAGCGATCCCATTATTCTACTTCAGAAGGAATGATCACACAAAGGTGGAAGCGAGGTTAGGAAAATTTCCTGTGATACCATTATTCGCCTACACCTTTGATTACTTTTAAGGGAAGAACCGGGGATTCGGTGGCAAACACCATCAATACTCGCGTCTCGAACCTTAATATGTATATGCAAGAGACATGATGAGAAATAAGTCAGGGGGAGAGAAAACAAAACCAAAAAGTGTGAAAAATTGGGTAATTCTTTTGTCATGATATTGTATGGGAAAGAATCTAGAAGGTTCTTGGTATTAATCACAGCGATGAATCTGGCGATGATGGGTTTAATTGAACGATGCTGTGAAATAATTTGTGTAGTCTGGGAAACTGCGAATGTCTACGGAGAAGTACATGGTGGTTAGATTTGGAACTGGTTAGGTGATATGTGGAGTACTAAGGAAAAGGGTCATTGCAATGTTTCATGAACAGGTGAGTCTCCATGGTTTCAAACCTTTTTCTCTGGTTTAGTTTTCTGTTTTGCTTGAGGGCAACCACATGCTAAGTCTGGGGGAGTTGATATATCATGGTTTTTACCCCGTTTAAGCCATGATATAAGTCCGTTTTATAGAGTTTTTATACTATTTTGTAGTGTTTTAGAGTCTTTTATAGGTTTTAGCACGTTTGGAGCATAATTGGAGATATTGGAGCTTTCTGGAGCATTTTGGAGCAAAGCAGAAGTTCGTGTAGCTAAGTACCCGATTTGAAGCATCAGTGTCGATCGATGCTGACTAGTATCGGTCGATACTCACCGAAGCAGACACGACCCGCGACTTTAATGAAGAGTTGAAGAGTTGCAAAATTGCCCAGAAGACTTTATTATTTACAAGAAGCCCCAAAACGTGACTTATGTTATTTATTAGGATTTTACAGCCACTTTGATGGCTATGCTTTATTTTACTTTGGTTTTGTGAGAGAGCTTTTGAAGGGAGACAAGTCTGAAACTCTGTTCGTCCAAGAGAAGATTTCGAACCCTCTTATTACTCTTTCTTATTTATTTGATGATTTATTCAAACATGTTTATTGCTTCAATTTCCAAGTCTGAATAAATCCACTTTAGGTTTAGGGTTCTCATAAAGGATTTCTTTGAATGCTAGGTTGATTAATTGTTAGGGTTCATAATCTGAATTAGTTCTTCGCCATCGGTTGTTTCCAAAGCTAATTCTAGATTGATCACCTAGAACTTAGATATTAGGATAATTGATTAGGCACGAGAGTGCGATTAATTACCTGATAGAACCTAGGGTGAGCAAAATAACTATTCGCAAAGAGATTTGGTTTAGTTGTTTTGTGAACAAATCGAACTTGATCTAAAAGCTGGTTTAGACTTTAGGATTCCCAAAGCGATTTGGAATTCTAGGATTTAGACTTAGATAGTTTTCGCAACGAGAGTTGGTTAATTATACATTAGTGATTTGAGTTCAAGAACTGTGCGCAACCCTGTTTAATTAGTTTGTCTGCATTCATTGACTTCCTGAGAAATACCCTAAATCTATCTTTCCCCAATCGAACTTACAACCAGTTTAATTTACGTTTTGTTTTCAATTACATTGATTTCTTAGCTTAATTCTCATCTATATAATCTATTGTGTGTTTCCTTGAGTCTCTGTGGATTCGATCCCTAAGTATTACAACCGACAAAGCTTTAGTACTTTTAGGGTATTAATTTGAGCTTATCAATTACCTTTTTTCGATGGATGAAATTATGCTCTGCAGGGCACAATCTCTTAAACTGTTTTTTTTTAATTCTTTCATATATAGATCATGAATATATTTCAGAACTTTTTTTCAGTACAACTTGGTACAACTAGTATAACTAGATAAATTAAAACTATAATTAAAAAAAATTAAAATTTAATAAAAAAAGAGACACATGCGCCGACAAAAAAGGACATTTGCGCATTCAAATTAAAATGTGCGCCGTTAATTTTGTACATAGTTGTCCCTACATGTCCAGTTGTAAGAAGTTTTGCGAATTTATGGCTTTTGTAGTTGAACCGTGATATAAATTATTACGTTGTAGTTGTCCACATGATTTTCGAGTTTTAATGGTCATTTAGGAGGTTTTCATAGTACAAGTTATGCAAAATCATATATTTTGTTTCTTCTCCATCATAAGATGGTTAACATTACCAATGTCTTCCTTATAGGATAAGGTGTGTTTGATGTGAAACAAGAATATGAATTAAAGAAAATAATATTTTCCATATTTTATATTTTGTTCTTTATAGTTTAAAACGTATTTGCATTTCTTAACTAGATGATTTCTGAAAGGACCGCATTTTTTTTTTTTTTTTTGCAAACATAATTAAACAATCATACACAATAATTATTACACATCAAACAGTACAATACAAGTACTACAACAACAACAACTGGCATCGATCGATACTCCCCTAGTGTCGATCGATACCCACACAACAAAAGCAAGCCCCGGGTCCTAATCATCCCCTCTTCACCGCCTTGATTCCACGATCACGCCTTATCTTTACCTGCATCGACAAAAGTGATGCATCAACATTTGGCTCACCAAATGCTGAGTGAGATTGATCATCCCAACAACAGGCTACCAATAAGCACAAGCAACAATTATCAATGATTAATTAACAACAAATTAAACATTCAGCACCAGTCGCAACTGGTATCGATCGATACTCCCATAGTATCGACCGATGCCCAAACAACACACAAGTCCCGACAAGGGACTGGTATCGATCGATGCCCAATACCACACCTGGTATCGATCGATACAACCACAACAAGAGACCACCGCCTATAATCTAGTATCGATCGATACCCACCTAGTATCGGTCGATACTCGCGAGACCTATACACAGGAATCGCCATACAAACCACAAAAGCATCAACCAAGCTTTAACAAGGCACCACGCAAGCTCACTTGCTAACCTTTGGTCACAACTCACCTTAAACACGAAGGATCGAGCTCTAAACGACCTCACCAAGCTCAAGAAGATCCCCCTCTCTTCTCACAAGCTCACGTCGAACACAAAGCTCGTCAAACCTCTTCTTCAAGCTTCTCACCAAGCTTAACTCTCTCGATCTCGCAAGATCTAAGCTTCGCAAAGCTTCTCTCTCTCTTTCTCTCCTTCTCTTTCTCTCTCGCTCTTTCTTTCTCTCTTTCGCGACCAACTCTGGTCTTATCCTCCAAAAGGATATGCTTTTATACTCGAAAGAAGATAAGAGAAGAAGACAACCAGGAGAAAAACCCGGCTGGTATCGATCGATGCCCCAAAACCACACCTGGTATCGATCGATACCGCCCCCGGAACAACCAGAATTAATTATTTTCCTCCACAATAATCAATTCTTCCGGAACACGGGCGCTACAATTCTCCCCCACTAACTTAGATTCGACCTCGAATCTTCATTACCGTTCATTTCCAATGAACCTTAATCGTTGCAACGATTACACAATCCTTGGCCAACCCGGCCATCTCAACACTGACACGAGGTCCAATACCAACCTCCGAGGTTTCCCACTCAGTTCCTATGCTTATGACACCGCAGCATCATATGTACTGATTGCTCAAACACACGCCAACCCCATCACTTAAGACACCGCAGTATCTCCGAGTTCCGAGCGTTAGCCATATCCCGCAGGATATTCACCATACCTCACAAGGTATCAACCATACCACATCACCCAAGACACCGCAGCATCTCCGAGTTCTGTGTATCTGCCGTACCACTCCCCTCGATAATATAACCTGAAAGAGTCTCAATACCCCATACCACTCAATCCTAGGGAATATATCATACGTCTATGATATACTCCTTACGAATCCACAATATCACGTATTACTCTAGGCCATAAATCTCCCGAGTCTGGGTACATCGCCACTCACACTCTCAAGACATACACAGTCCTGCGAGCTATCGGCACCAGAGGAACTAGTCCTCTCAACGAGCAATAAGTCACATATCTCTAAGCATCTCGACTGAACTCCCTCCCGTGATCCGTGTAAATCCTCGCAAGGCAACACCGGCATCACCCATATTCCCTACCCGGAATATCTGGCGTGCATAACCAACAACCCGACCATCGCACCGCCCACGTGGTATCGATCGATACTAAAACCAACACCTGGTGTCGATCGATACAACTGCAGTAATAAGATCATCCATCCTATCACTCTCTTGCATTATCGCTTTTTACCCCAACGTAATGCAAAACCGTGACTCCCAAAGTCACCAATAATAAGAAATACTCATCTTATTACACATCATAATGTAACATCGTTCTACACAACGGAAATACAAAATGATACACATAGCATACCGCTATAACCGAAACTGGAACCTCTCGATGGAACTCAAGCCGCAGCTTGCTTCTGGAACCACTTCTGGAACCTCGCTTCCATCCTAGCCTCTGGCTCCCAAGTTTCCTCCTGCAC
>PKML01030728.1:671199-715337 GCA_002933935.1 Eutrema yunnanense
AGAGCACCAGCTGTTGCTAGGAATGGCCTTCCCAAGATGAGAGGATCTCTGGGTTCCGAATCATACTCCAAGACAATGAAATCTGTTGGGATTAAGCAGTTCCCAATCATAATCGGAACATCCTCGAGCAATCCTTCTGGAAGTCTAACTGAACGATCAGCGAGATCCTCGTAGCAGTGAAGTCTGTCATTCCCATTCTCTTAGCAACCGAGTATGGCATGAGGTTGACACTTGAGCCAAGGTCACAGAGAGAACGCTCAAACCTGTCAGTAGCGATTGTGCAATCCAAGATAAAGCTCCCTGGATCTGGTAATTTCATTGGGATCCTGTTGTTTAGGATTGCACTGCACTCATGAGTGATCATCTGACAACCATCTTCAAGGTTCACATTGCTGGACACCATCTTCTTGACATATCTCCTGAAGGCTACAGAGGTCTTGATAGCATCGATGAAGGGAAGTTCAACAACCAGCATGTCCAAAATTTCCTTGCATTTAGCGTCATCTACTTCCTTCTTAGTCTTCCCAAGAGCTCTGGGATAAGGTACCCTTGGGATGTAGACCCTCTCTGGTGCTGCTTTAGGCTTCTCCTTAACAACCTCAACCTCTGCATCGTCTCCAGGTTCGGTATCGATCGATACAGGGGGGGGTATCGATCGATACACAGGATTTTGGGTTTTCCCGTCTGAGAATCGCGATCGGTGTCGATCGATGCTGAGGAGTGTCGATCGATGCCTTGGCGATTTCAGTGTCTTCATCGTCAGACATCTCGAAATTCACAGCAGGCTGATCCATTCTTGCGCCTGATTTGACCTCCTTACCACTTCTCAAGGTAATGGCATTGATGTGTGCCCTTGGGTTCTCTCCTTTTCCTGGAAGAAAACCTTCTTGTCTTCTCGAACTCTCTGAAGTCTGAGCTACCTGATTTTCCAGCTTCTTCTGTCCAATACCCAGAGAATCGATCCTTCCACTCAGATCTTTGTACATGGCGTCCATCTTACCATTGAAGGTCACTGTAATCTGCTGCTGTCCTTGAACGAGTGTTTCAAGCATGGCCTCAATCTTGTTCTCTGATGTCTTAGCAGTCACAGGCTCGTAAGAAGGACTTCCGTAGTTCCTGGTGTAACCACTGTTCTGGGCAGGCTTCTGGTTGAATCCTCCTTGCTGGAAGTTGTTGCTGAAGCTCCGATTGTTGTTGAACTGGTTCCTCTGTCCCTGAAAGCCAGAACCACCAATGTAGTTCACGTCTTCTGCTTCATTCTCATTGAAGACCTCAACATCTTCAGCAAAATGGACAACCTTTGTTGTCTTTCCCAGCAGAAGACTGTGCATAGAATCCAGTTGAGCCTTGAACTCAGCGATCTGCGATCCATCTTGATTACCAGCCAGCTTCTTGCGCTCGAAATCTGCACTCTTTGTGTTGCTGCTAGATGCAAAGTTCTCAATCAACACATAGGCGTCCTCAGGATAGTTGGTGTTGAAGTTCCCATTGCTTGAAGAGTCCAGAGCCATCTGATACCTCCAATCCACTCCTCTGAAGAAGATACCCAGCAGCTGCACATCAGAGTATCCATGGTGTGGACAGTCTCTTTGGTACGATCTGAATCTTGTCCAAGCAGCCTTGAACGCCTCAGTAGGTCCTTGAGAAAAAGTGGAGATCTTATTCCTCAGATCCTCAGATCGTCCATCATCATAGAAGTTAATCAGGAAGGCTCTCTTAGTGTCTTCCCAATTAGTCAGTGATCCAGGAGGTAGCTGCCTCAGCCAGTAAGTAGCTTCTCCACCTAGAGAGTAGGGGAAGAGCTTGCAGAAGAGATAATCGTTGGACACTCCATTGCTCTTGATGCTAGTGACCAAGTCCTCGAATTTCTCTACATGATCCATTGGATGTTCATGAGGCAGACCATGGAAGAGATGCTGTCCTACTAGAGTGTAGTAAGCAGGCTTCAGCTCAAAGTCATTCCGCTCGTACGCAGGAGGACGAATCGCAGAGCGATTGGCGAAGAACTGCTCTGGCCTGTTATGTTCACCAATCGTTCTTCCATGATTAACTACAGCATTCCTCGCGTTAGCAGCAGCATTCTCAGCGACAACATGAGCAGGTAGAATGCCAATCCCCTCTCCATCCAGACGTTGCCCTTGTTCGTTACACAACCGACCCTGTTGGTCTCTGAAAGCTCCAGCAGCATCACGAACCAACTCAACTTGATTGTTGTTCATCTTAGCTGACTTCTTTGCTTTCCTGTTTGTGCGTTCCACGTGTGCTAGCTGCTCCAGTGATAGATCAACTAGCGGAGTGCTCTTTTTGCTTCTGGTTTCAAGATTATGCATGCACCTGAAATCAAAAGTAAAGAGCGTAAGTAACTGAAATTTACGACGGGTATCGACCGATACTCAAGGGTATCGATCGATACTCGGGCGATTTAGACGAATTTCCTAGCTAAAATCTAACGGCGAATTGAGTCCCCGGCAACGGCGCCAAAATTGATTTCGCCATTAGATTTTAGTCTAGAGTTTCGACTAAGTTCGTCGGTATCGATCGATACTCACTAGTATCGGTCGATACTCCGGCGATTTCTTTGTTGGTATCGATCGACACCACTTGGTATCGATCGATACTCAACGTATTTTTCTGGTTACTAACGTTCTTGATCTTAGCGTTTTGTTTGCAGGTGTATGCCTGTTCGTGAAACCAGAAGCAACAAGAGCACACAGCTAGTTGGACTGTCACTGGAACAGCTAGCGCTTGTGGAACGCACAAACATAAAGGCCAAGCAAACATCAGGGATGAATAATCCAGTGATTTTAAGACTTGATGAAGCTGGGATTCTGAGAGACCAAGAGGGTCATGTGTGTAATGAGAGAGGGCAACGACTTGATGAAGCTGGAAACATCGTTGTCCCTGCTCCTGTTATTGAGATTGTTGTGCCAGCTGGGCGCGACAACGTTGGCAATGCTGCAGGTGTTCGAGCCAGGACAATTGGTGAGTACAACAGGCCAGAGCAGTTTTTCGCCAATCGGTCAGCGATTCGTCCTCCTGCTTATGAGAGGAATGACTTTGAGCTGAAACCTGTTTACTACACTCTAGTAGGACAGCATCTCTTCCATGGTCTTCCTCATGAACATCCAATGGACCATATAGAGAAGGTCGAGGACTTGGTCACTAGCATCAAGAGCAATGGAGTGTCCTACGACTATCTCTTCTGCAAGCTTTTCCCCTACTCTCTGGGTGGAGAAGCTACTTACTGGCTGAGGCAGCTATCTCCTGGATCGTTAACTAATTGGGAGGACACCAAGAGAGCCTTCCTGATCAACTTCTACGATGATGGAAGATCTGAAGATCTGAGGAATAAGATCTCCACTTTTTCTCAAGGACCTACTGAGGCGTTCAAGGCTGCTTGGACAAGATTCAGATCGTACCAGAGAGATTGTCCACATCATGGATACTCTGATGTGCAGCTGCTGGGTATCTTCTTCAGAGGAGTAGATTGGAGATATCAGATGGGTCTGGACTCTTCGAGCAATGGTAATTTCAACACCAGATATCCTGAGGATGCTATTGTGTTGATTGAGAACTTTGCCTCTAGTAGTAGCACCAAGAGCGCAGATTTCGAGCGCAAGAGGCTGGCTGGTAATCAGGATGGGTCACAAATCGCTGAGGTTAAAGCTCAGCTGGATTCTATGCACAGTATTCTGCTGGGAAAGACAACAAAGGCCGTCCACTTCGCTGCTGAGAATGAAGTAGAAGATTGTAACTACGTTGGTGGTTCTGGTTTTCAGAGTCAGCGATTTGGGTACAACACCAATCAAAACTATGGTCAGCAAGGAGGGTACCAATCCCCACCACCCAAAGCTCCTGAGAGTAAGATTGAGGCTATGCTTGAACAGCTGGTTCAAGGGCAGGAGAAGATAACAGTCACCTTCAATGGTAAGATGGATGATTTGTACACTGATTTGAGTGGAAGGATTGAGTCTCTAAAGACAAGCCACAGGATGCTGGAGACACAAGTAGCCCAGACTGCAGCAAATTCCAAGGGAAAGGCGGTTCATTCACATAATGCACACGTCAATGCCATCAGCTCATGTGCAGAAAATTTCGATGAAGTTCCTGAAATCGCACAAGCATCGATCGATACTCCCCAGTATCGATCGATACCATCCCAGACGTCTGCTCGAATGGATCCAAAAACCCGTGTATCGATCGATACCCCATTGGTATCGGTCGATACCAAGGCGATTTCTAAGGAAGCACATGAGATTTCGACAGAGGTGCCTCAAGTAGCAGCAGCGAAATTCAATATCGCCCAATTTTGGGAAGACTATGAAGCGAAATGTCAGGCAGCGATAGCTAAGGAACGAGCTGAGAAAAGAGCTCGCAACCCCAAGAAGGAGAATCCTGTTCCCAAATATCTCAGAGATCCCATCTCTCCAAAGCAGCTGCGTGGCTTTGAGAAGATGGTAAGAAGGATTTCCCCTGATTCAACCTTTGAAGAAGCCCTAGAGTGCCGTCCTCTGCTAAGTCACTTCAAGGATTGCAGAGAAACTGAGGAAGAGATTAAGGCACTCTTCATTAAGGCTAGAGCTCCACCTCCACTGAGACAGTTGACCCCAAGAGAAGATCCTGGGAAATTCGTGGTTCCATGCTCTATCTCTGGAGTTGAGTTCAAAGAGTCTCTTGTCGACTCAGGAGCTAGTGTCAATGTCTTCTCAAGGGCAATTGCAGAGCGGTTAGGCATCGATCGACACTACCCAGCATCGATCGACACCGATCAAAATTCTTACACGGGAAAAACCAAAATCCCGTGTATCGATCGATACCTCCCCTATATCGATCGATACTGAGCCTGCAATCGATATTGCACCTAAGGTTATAGAGGAGAAACCGAAAGCGGTTGCAGAGAGAGTCTACATACTGATGATACCTTATCCCAGAGCTCTTGGGAAGACTAAGAAGGAGGTAGAGGACACTAGATGCAAGGAAATTTTGGACAAGCTGGTTGTTGAACTTCCCTTCATCGATGCTATCAAAACTTCTCCAGCTTTCAGGAGATATGTCAAGAAGATGGTGTCCAGCAATGTGAACCTTGAAGACGGTTATCTGATGATCACTCATGAGTGCAGTGCAATCCTAACCAACAAGATCCCAACGAAACTACCAGATCCAGGGAGCTTTGTTTTGGATTGCACAATCTTTACTGACAGGTTTGAGCGCTCTCTTTGTGACCTTGGCTCAAGTGTCAACCTCATGCCATACTCGGTTGCTAAGATAATAGGAATGACATACTTCACTTCTACAAGGATCTCACTGATACTCGCTGATCGTTCAGTTAGACTTCCAGAAGGTTTGCTCGAGGATGTTCCGATTAAGATTGGGAATTTCTTAATCCCCACTGATTTCATTGTCTTGGAGTATGATTCGGAACCCAGAGATCCTCTCATCTTGGGAAGGCCATTCCTAGCAACAGCTGGTGCTCTGATTGATTGCAGGAATGGGAAGATAGCTCTTAACATTGGTGAGTTGGTCATGACTTTTAACATGGAGAAGATGATGAAGAGACCAACCATCGATGGACAGATTTTCTTCGTTGATACCTTCTGTGACATTGCTGAGGAGTACTTCCTGGAGATGCATCCTGAAGACCCATTGGAGAGGGCATTGGTCTGTTCAGCAGAATCAGAAGTCCATTCGAGTGATGTTGCTGCTGAATACGGGAAGATGCTCGATACAGCACTGCCAGTATCGATCGATACTCCTCTAGTATCGATCGATACCCTGCGACCAGAAAGAGGTTTGCCCGAGAGTACTAAGCAAGCTGCTGGGCTTGGAGATTGGAGCGAGGAGAAAGCTCCTAAAGTGGAACTCAAACCACTTCCTGCGAATCTGAGGTATGGTTTTCTTGGTCCTAATTCCACGTTCCAAGTAATCATTAATGCTTCATTGAACAACGCAGAGGTTACCTTACTGCTGTGCAAGTTGCGCAAGTATCGTAAAGCTCTTGGCTATTCTCTTGATGAAATTTCAGGTATATCACCGGACCTGTGCATGCATAGGATTCATCTTGAGGACGAGTCAAAGGCTTCAATTGAGCATCAAAGGAGGCTGAATCCGAACCTGAAGGAAGTGGTTAAGAAAGAGGTCATGAAACTCTTGGATGCAGGAGTTATCTATGCCATCTCAGATAGCTCTTGGGTCAGTCCAGTGCACGTTATTCCTAAGAAATGAGGGATAACCGTGGTGAAGAATGAGAAGGATGAGATGATTCCTACGAGGACTATCACTGGACATCGAATGTGCATTGACTACAGGAAGTTGAATGCAGCTACACGGAAAGATCACTTCCCATTGCCATTCATTGACCAGATGTTGGAGAGGTTGGCTAGTCATCCCTACTACTGCTTCCTTGATGGATATTCAGGTTTCTTCCAGATCCCTATTCATCTAGATGACCAAGGGAAGACCACTTTCACATGTCCCTATGGCACATTCGCATACATGAGAATGCCATTTGGATTGTGTAACGCTCCAACCACTTTTCAGAGATGCATGATGTCTATCTTCACAGACATGATTGAGGATTTCATGGAGGTGTTCATGGATGATTTTTCAGTATATGGATCATCATTCAAGGACTGTTTGGCTAACTTGTGTAAGGTGCTACAGAGGTGTGAAGAGAAACACTTGGTCCTTAATTGGGAAAAGTGTCACTTTATGGTTCAAGATGGCATCGTACTTGGGCACAAGGTCTCTGAAGCTGGGATCGAAGTTGACAAAGCCAAGATTCAGGTCATGACAAGTCTCCAACCACCGACTTATGTGAAGGATATTCGGAGTTTCCTTGGTCATGTTGGGTTTTACAGGAGGTTTATCAAGGATTTCTCCAAGATAGCACGATCACTCACTGCTTTACTGTGCAAGGAGATCAAGTTTGATTTCACGCCTGATTGTCTTGCAGCCTTTGAGGAGATAAAAAAGGCTTTGGTGAGTGCTCCTATTGTGCAACATCCTGATTGGACTCTGCCTTTTGAGATCATGTGCGATGCTAGTGATTTTGCTGTTGGGTCAGTTCTGGGTCAGAGGAAGGATAAGAAGCTGCACGTCATCTACTATGCCAGCAGGACTTTGGATGATGCTCAGAGGAATTACAGCACCACATAGAAGGAACTACTTGCAGTTGTCTTCTCCTTTGAGAAATTCCGATCCTACTTGATTGGGAGCAAGGTGGTTGTTCATACTGATCATGCTACTCTCAAGTATCTGATGAATAACAAGGATCTCAAGCCTCGTCTTTGTCGTTGGGTTCTTTTGCTACAAGGATTCGACATCGAGGTTAAGGACAAGAGATGCATAGAGAACGGGGTCGCTGACCATCTCTCGAGGATGCGGATCGATACAGACGTCCCTATTGATGATCAATTACCTGAGGAAGCCATTTACTTCATTGAAACTGAGTTTCAGATGAATTTCGCAGAGAATCAACAATTTCCACGAGTTGCAGGTCTCATTATCGATCAATACCCTGATGGTATCGATCGATACCCTACGATTTCCAGACCTGTTCTGATTGGTGATCATCTTGATGCTTCTGAAGACCATCTCATCGCTGCAACCGATTCTGATGATCCATGGTATGCTGATATTGCCAACTACCTCGCTGCAGATGCAGAGCCAACACTCCTCAAGAAATATACCAGGAAGAAGTTCATGCGTGACATAAGGAGATTCTTTTGGGATGAACCTTACCTGTACAAGCACTGTTCTAATGGTATCTACAGGAGATACATTGCTGAATCAGAGGTTCCTGGTGTCTTGTTTCATTGCCATGGATCCGACTATGCTGGTCATTTTGCCACTTTCAAGACAATGTCCAAGGCTCTTCAAGCAGGCTTCTGGTGGCCTACCATGTTTAAGGATGCTCACACCTTCGTTTCATAGTGTGATGCTTGTCAGAGGAGAGGGAAGATCAGTAAGAGACATGAGATGCCACAAAATTTCATCCTTGAGGTTGAAGATTTCGATTGCTGGGGCATCGACTTTATGGGTCCCTTTCCATCGTCACACAAGAAAAATTACATCCTGGTTGCTGTGGACTATGTGTCCAAATGGGTGGAAGCGATAGCTAGTGAGAAAAATGACTCTGTAGTGGTTCTTAAGCTGTTTAAGACCATCATTTTTTCTCGCTTTGGAGTACCTCGAATTGTGATAAGTGATGGTGGCTCTCACTTTATCAACAAGGTTTTCGAGAGGTTGTTGAAGAAGTATGGTGTAAACCATCGTGTAGCTACTCCATATCACCATCAGACAAGTGGGCAAGTTGAGGTCTCCAACAGGCAAATCAAGGAGATTCTGGAGAAGACAGTGAGTGCTTCTAGGAAGGATTGGTCTACAAAATTGGATGATGCGCTATGGGCATACAGGACTGCTTTCAAGACACCGCTGGGTACTACACCATTCCACTTGCTGTATGGGAAAGCATGTCATCTTCCAGTGGAGATTGAGCACAAGGCTGCATGGGCGACAAAGTTGCTGAACTTCGACATCAAACCTGCTGCTGAGAGGAGATTGATTCAGCTGAACGAGCTGGATGAGATCAGGCACCACGCTTATGAGAACTCGAAGCTGTACAAAGAGAGAACCAAAGCTTATCATGATAAGAAGATCATCTGCAGACACTTCGAGCCGAACGACCAGGTACTTCTGTATAACTCTTGTTTGCAATTGTTTCCTGGTAAATTGCGTTCTCGTTGGTCAGTTCCCTTCACAATCAAGGAGGTCAGACCACATGGTGCTATAGTGCTGATCAATCGTACAGGCGAAGAGTTCACTGTCAATGGACAAAGGGTGAAACACTATTGGGCGAAAGCCGAGATTCCAGACGGACACATAACGCCTCTGGATAATGCACCCACAGCCTGAGTGGAGTTACAGTCAAGCTAATGACGTTAAACGAGCGCTTGGTGGGAGGCAACCCACTGGTGAGTCTGTTTTTGAGTCGTTTTTCTTTTTATTTTCGTTCGTTATATGTTTGTGTCAGGATAAACAAGGAGCAAACTCAAAATCGCCTTAGTGTCGATCGATACCCCATTGGTATCGATCGACACCAATCGCGAATGAAAAGTTCATCAAGTCAATTTAAGCCTGGTATCGATCGATACCAGGCTGTGTGTCGATCGATACTCGATGTTCCAGCAAGGTAATTTCTTGTTTTTCCCAATTTTATTCTGTTCTTTTGTTTTCTTTCACTGACTCTAGGCTAGATAACAATGGGGACAGTGTTGTTCAAGTCTGGGGGAGGTGTCTGCTGACATTGTTTTTGTTTTTCTTAGAGTCAGTCGTTTTATCGAGTCAAAACTGTTTTATTGAGTCAAAATTTGTTGGAGATTATGATCCTGTGCTTGAACCTATTGATTTGATTTTGTTTTTGAGTGCACAGTGTTACAGGATCAGTTCTAGATCGACTAATGAAAAATCCAAGGACTGACCAGTTGACTAGAAAACATCCATGTCTCCAGCAGAGTTCTTCTGAAGCCTGAGCCAAATTTTTGCACTTCATCAATGTGGTTAGTGTTTTTAGAGCTTGATTCATCATTCATATCTGATAAAGGAACCCATGTGTTTAGAGTTATGGTATCTCTCTCCCCTGTTATAAGTTGATAAATAAGAGCATAAAAGATTGAAATGATTTTCTTCTGAGTAGAGGGTTAGGAAAATTTCCAGCGATCCCATTATTCTACTTAAGAGGGAATGATCACACAAAGGATTGGAAGCGAGGCTAGGATTTTCCTATGATGCCATTATTCGCCTACATCCTTTGATACATTGAGAGGGAAGAACCGGGGATTAGGTGGCAAACACCATCAATACTCGCGTCTCATACCTTGATTTGTATATGCAAAGCTGAAAAAAAAAAAGAACATAATAAGAAATAAGTCTGGGGGAGAGAAATTGATACAAAAAGTGTGAAAAGGGTGGTTCCTTGTCATGATATTGTCTGGTAAAGAATCTAGAAGGTTCTTGAACATAAGCTGCAGCGATGAAACAGGTGATGAAGGTTTTATTTGAACAATGCTGTGGGATAATGTGTGGAGTCTGGAAAGCTGCGAATGTCTACGGAGAAGTACATGGTGGTTAGATCAAAAATTGATTAGGTGACATTTGGGTACTTGGAAAGAGGGTCATTTCGATGGTTCATGGACAGGTGAGTCTCCGCGTTTTCAAACCTCTTTCTCTGGTTTAGTCTTCTATTTGCTTGAGGGCAAGCAAAAGGCTAAGTTTGGGGGAGTTGATATATCATGGTTTTTACCCTATTTAAGCCATGATATAAGTCCATTTTATAGAGTCCTTATAGTATTTTGGAGTCTTTTACAGGTTAAAGCACGTTGGGAGCATTATTAGAGGTATTGGAGCTTTCTGGAGCAGTTTGGAGCAAAGCTGAAGATCGTGTTGCTGAGTACCTGAATTCACGTCGAGTATCGATCGATACCCCCTGGTATCGATCGACACTCATCGCAGCAAACACGACCCGCAAGTTTTCCAAGACTTGAAGAATTGCAAAAGTGCCCAGAAGTCTTTGATATTTACAAGAAGACTCCAATTCGTGATTTAGGTTATTTATAGGGATTTTACAGCCACTTTGTTGACCACGCTTATTTTATTCTGGATTTTAGAGAGAGCTTTTGAGGGAGACAAGTCTGATACTTTGTTCGTCTGAGAGAACATTTCGAACCCTTGTTTACTCTTTCTTATTATTTATTTGAGTATTTATTCATTCATGTTTATTGTTTCAATCTCCATGTCTGAGTAGATCACATGTTAGGTTTGGGGTTTTCTCATAGGGATTTCTTTGAATGCTAGGTTGATTATCTGTTTAGGATTCACTATCTGAATTAGTTCTTCACCATAGGTTGTTCTCAAAACTAATTCTGGATTGATCACCTAGAACTTAGATCTTAGGATAATTGATTAGGCACGAGAGTGCGATTAATTACCTGATAGAATCTATAGTGAGCAAATTGATTATTCGCAAAGAGATTTGGTTTAATTGATTTGTGAACATATCAAACCTGAACCTTAAAGCTGATTTAGACTTCACGATTCGCAAAGAGATTTGGAATTCCTAGGATTTAGATTTAGATAGTTTTCGCAACGAGAGTTGGTTAGCTATATTTTAGTGATTTGAGTTTAAGAACCGTGCTTAATCTGAATCATGTTAGTTAATTTAGCTGCATTCATTGATTTCCTGAGAAATACCCTGAACCTATCTGCCTCCAACTGAATTTACAACAACTTCAATTGCATACTTGTTTTCAATTACATCTTTTGATTTAGCGTGTTTTGAATCTATATAATCTACTGTGTGAAATCTTGAGTTATTGTGTTCGACCCCTGATTTACTGCAGCAACTGCTTTAGTACTATTTAGGGTATTAATTTGAGCATATCACCTCTCGCATTGCACAACTGACCCTCTTGGTCTCTGTAAGCACCAGCTTCATCCTGAACCAAAACCACTGGGTTGTTGTTCATCTCTGATGGCTTCTTTGTTCTTCTGTTTGTGCGTTCCACAAGTGCTAGCTGCTCCAATGACAATTCAACTAGCTGAGTGTTCTTGTTTCTTCTGGTTTCGCGAGTAGGCATGCACCTGAAATCAAAAGTCAAGAACGTAAGTAACATGGTAATACGATGAGTATCGATCAACACTGGATGGTGTCGATCGATATCAACGAAAGAAAACGACGCGTATCGACCGACACTGGATAGTATCGATCGATACCGACGAACTTAGTCGAAATTCTCAAACTAAAATCTAATGGTGAATTGAGTCCCCGACAACGGCGCCAAATTTGATATGCTCAAATTAATACCCTAAAGTACTAAAGCAGTGTCAATTGTAATACTTAGGGATCGAATCCACAGAGACTCACGGAAACACACAATAGATTGTATAGATGAGAATTAAGCTAAGAAATCAATGTAATTGAAAACAATACGTAAATTAAACTAGTTGTAAGTTCGATTGGAGAAAGATAGGTTCAGGGTATTTCTCAGGAAATCAATGAATGCAGATAAACTAATTAAACAGGGTTCAGGTTGCGCACGGTTCTTGAACTCAAATCACTAAGGTATAATTAACCAACTCTCGTTGCGAGAATTATCTAAGCCTAAATCCTAGAATTCCAAATCTCTTTGCGAATCCTAAAGTCTAAACCAGCTTTTAGTTCAAGTTTGATTTGTTCACAAAACAACTAAACCAAATCTCTTTGCGAATAGTTATTTTGCTCACCCTAGGATCTGTCAGGTAATTAATCGCACTCTCGTGCCTAATCAATTATCATAAGATCTAATTTCTAGGTGATCAATCCAGAATTAGCTTTGGAAACAACCTATGGCGAAGAACTAATTAAGATTGTGAACCCTAAACAACTAATCAACCTAGCATTAAGAGAAAACCCGTATGACAACCCTAAACCTAACAAGAGATCTACTCAGACATGGAATTTGAAGCAATAAACATGACTGAATAAATACTCAAATAAATAATAAGAAAGAGTAACAAGAGGGTTCGAAATCTTCTCTCGAACGAACATAGATTCAGACTTGTCTCCCTTCAAAAGCTCTCTCACAAAACCAAAGTAAAATAAAGCATAGCCATCAAAGTGGCTGTAAAATCCTAATAAATAACCTAAGTCACGTTTTGGGGCTTCTTGTAAATAATAAAGTCTTATGGGCCATTTTGCAATTCTTCAACTCTTCTAAAGTTGCGACTCGTGTCTTGCTGCAGTGAGTATCGACGGATACTAGTCAGTATCGATCAATGCTGAGGCTTCAAATCAGGTACTCAGCTACACGAACTTCTGCTTTGCTCCAAAATGCTCTAGAAAGCTCCAATATCTCCTATTATGCTCCAAACGTGCTAAAACCTGTAAAAGACTCTAAAACACTACAAAATAGTAGAAAGACTCTATAAAAAGGACTTATATCATGGCTTAAACGGGGTAAAAACCATGATATATCAAGAATGCCATGGTGCCGAGTCCGTCTCGCACACTCCGATTCGATCTGGGAAGTAAGCCGATTTCCCAACGATCGCCGATTGTAGAATCGAGTTCATCTTATGTACCCAGGCTAAGACCGCATTATGTATGACACCAATTTTGTGCACAGTGAACTCGAGAGGATCATATCATTTTACGAATTCACCAGACAAAAAAATCAAAAAGTTCGTAAGCTGAGCTCCCATAGTTCGCCAACAGTCGAAATTGACTAAATAAAATAAGCCGAGCTCTCATAGTTCACAAAACTCTTATGCCCCGAATTACAAACGGCTTGATCCCTTCAAAAGGGTTCGTAGGCAGCCTTTGCCGAGGCGCAACTATAAAACCAAAAAAATCCCAAAAGACACTCTTCCTGAAGCAGCTCATCTGTCCCCATAATCAATCAACCTCGCAACAGAAGCCGGGTTAGGCCTCGCAGCACAAAAAAGGACAAGCATCGTTTCACGACAGTTTGTCACCAAAAGTCGAGTTAATGACCTCGCAGAAACTATCGAATTCCGTTCGTTGCATATGAAACTCTACTAAGCTCAAGATCCTCGAAGCATCAAGTTTAAATGACTAAGTAAGAACGCTGTTCTCAATACCAACCGAGCTAAAGAATTCTCCATGAACTTCGCCGAACTGAGGGGGGGACTTATTGTTAGTGGTGAGTTTAGTACTCCCCGGTTTTAACCCGATTTGAATTAAGATCAGCCCAACTATCAGTCTCAAGCCCATCAAGGCCGATTTACGAAGTTATCCTTATCGACTCCGCGAAATAAGGATAATAGCCAATATCAATTCAAGAAGGAAAACGAAAATCGACCGACCTCAAGACTAATAAATAGGAGAGCTTCTCATTCATAATAGGGATCTTCAACTTTTTATGTAATTAGAACTACGACCGGCTTGATCCCTTTCGAGGGTACGTAGGCAACCCACCTCGGGTCCAACTATGATTCTAGTAAAATAATTCTCCTAAACCCAAACCGATTTCATCAATCTACGATATGTGTGATTTTCGGGTTCAACAAACACGACCTACAACTACACCCTCGAGATGTGGGAAGGAGTAGGATAAGTTGAGGACAAAACAAGAGATCTCGATCTTACACTAGACCGACTCATTTATGCTATCGACGAAGTAGAAGAGAAAGTGGAGAAACTATCTAAAGATCATGAGAAGCATGATACAACACTTGAAGTACATGCCCCGGGCATGGAAGAGAAGCCAAATGATTCTTTGGAGGAGGAAAACACCGAAGGAGATAAAAAAGACGACGAATCGAACAAGTCCCCACGGACTCCTCTCACCACTGGTGCGAGCTCTCCGGCCGCGGCCACCGCCGCGGGTGCACTCAACAGACCCGCGGCTAGCCTCCAATCTGCCGTGCCTCTGTTACTTGGACCCGCGGCCAGCCTCTGCTCGTCTACCCTTGAACCATTTGAGTCCCGTACACTTTCTCTCGAGCAAGCTGTATTCTGCATTGACACTCAAACTTCAGATGAGCCTTCAAGCGTCCTGGAACCAGATTTATATGCACCTTGCAAGGTGACTCAAGCTCATGAAGAAGTCTCATCCTCTTCATCAACAACACTTCAAAGGAGCCCACCAAGGAAGATGTACATGCCCTATATGCCTTACTCAGCCTTTGAAGCAACACATCCACCAAGTCCAATACCGGAAGAGCCAATGACAGAATGCATCACCCGAGAGAGATTGATCGAGCTTAATAGATTTGTGAAATCAATCCCGATGTACACCTCTTTCGAAGAAGTTTGGGAAAAAGACCTATATACGCTTTCTTCCGCTACAGCAATGAGAGCAAGGAATACATTCACGCCTATTTCATGAGAGCGAGACGTTCAACAACACCCTATGCCGCTTCCCATGCTATCTAAATCTACCACCCCGAGAAGTACCGAGAGTACCCGAACAAAATAAGCCGAGAGAAGTTAGAGGAATTCAACAACGTGGTCCATAATCTACCTAGAGGTACTACTTTTGCTAGAGCTTACATGGATCATATGACTGGTCATTTATTTTGTGAAAGCAAGGAATCCATAACAAAGATAGAAGATCTTTTCGACAATGCCATAAACGGAAAACCCGTTAGGAGTCTCCATAAAATCAAAGAACAAGGTCAGCTCCTTATCACTTGTAGCATCCGTGGAGTTGAATTTAAGAACGTTCTTTGCGATTCCGGAGCTTGCTTGAGCATCATGTCAAAATCGACCGTAAAGCGCATCGGTATTAAGCACATACACCATACCCGGACAAAAATCAGGATGGCCGACGAGACTTGTGCCACACCAAAAGGGATTGCCCGAGACATGCCAATAAGAATCGGAGATTGCATAGCCCCCGTCGATTTTTACAAAATATATGGGTTGGCCGTTCTTATCAACTATTGGAGCCATCATGGATTGGCCAAATCAGAGTGTTTCATTCGTTAACATTGACAAAGACATGTTCTACACTGCCATACCACTCAAAAAGGAGAAGAATGAAAGACGTTATAGCACGATGGATCCCGAATTTGATCCTGATCCCGATTCATTATGGAGTGATGATTCAAATGACGAGGAAACCAAAAGAAGATCGAAGAAGACTTGTCGTAATACATTGTCTTATTACGACTGAGCTCACCTCGATACCAACGTCGAGCTAAACGACTTTAAACAGAAGCGCTCAATGGGAGGCAACCCATTTTAGGTACATTTTTCTTTCTAGTTTTTCTTTATTTTCTACTAACTTTTTCTTTTCTTAGTTTCAGCTTTATACAAAAATAAAAAAACCAAAAAATCGAAAAGACAAAAAGATGGAGACACGGTTCGAAGTTGCTCGGTCCAACTTGAACAGGAAGGAAGTACTTGACCGCATGAAGAAGCTCGACCGCGGGTGCGTCTCACCGACCAGCGGCAAACCAGCCCTTGGCCGCGGTCGTGATCAACCAACCCGCGGCCGGCTTACAAGTGGCTGTGGTTGCACAAGTCCGACCCGCGGCCAGCCCCATCCTAATCCGGATCGACTCTGTTTGATCCCCGATCGATTAGCATCCATTCCCAACCATCCCCACATTCATTACCATCACCATATCATCATCTACCATCCCTAAATCACCACCATTCGATTTGCAAATCCATTCCCCAACCGCATCCATATAAGTTTTCTTTTTCCTTAAACTTTTTCAATTATTACATACTTCTATTATTCGTCCTTACTCAATTTATTTCACACTGAGGACAGTGTGATTTAAGTCTGAGGGAGGATTCCATCCCTTACTAACCACCACTTCTTTCATTTGTTTTTGCATTTTGTATTTTTCGACGTTTTCTTATTAAATTTCAAGTTTTTCGAAAAGCGTAAGAATACGTTTTGAGGGAATGGTGAAAGGAATCCATGACGATAATCGACCAGTATGTTTCTACGCTAGCTATCTCCTAGTAACATGCTCTTTCGTAATTTGGTTCTAGACTAGGCGGTAGTTAGAGTTTCTGTTAATGCGAAATCCCCAGAGGAATTTAGACCGTAGAGATTCTCTAGGACTGAATATGCTAGCTCTATTTTATTTTATACTTAATCTTGACTTAATTTTCTCATCAAAGGTTTAGGCAAAGATAACGAATCATACATTCATGACGTTCTTTCACCTTTTACTACTTTTTGTCGTACATGAATGGCTAGCTCATCTTTAGTTGGTATCCCACCCGAAACTTAACATTTGTTCAAACCTCATGCAACTCTCTTTGTGACTTATGTGCAGATATGTGCAAAAACGCCATAGAGGGAGGAACGAAACATCTTTCAGTCACTAAAGACGAAGAGTATACGCGATCGGTAGTGGTGAATTCAACAAAGATGCGAGCTTGGTTATGCCTTGGAAAAACTCAAAATCATGGTAAATTTTCGTGCTCCTAAGACTCTACTTCGATCAAAGGCGTTTCCCCTTTCATTAAAAAAAAATTATAATAATAAAATAAATCAAAACTAAGTTAAAGGGAAAGGAAACAAGAGCCTTAAAAGAGTCTAGATTGGTCGAAATACTTATGAGGCGTTTGTGAGAAGTCTGTCATTCCGAGCCCACATAAAATTCTAAGTCTGGGGAATGAAAGAAAACTTCTGTTTTTGGAGAAAGGAGGAAGTGCAACATTTTTACGCAAGAAGAAGTGACTGGAAGTTGTGGTGATCAATAGGTCCTTATTCTCTTGTTGTTTTGCATAATATCTCGCACCCCTCCGGTAAAATTACGGTAACCCGAAACACTCTTAACCTCACCTCTAAATGCCTTTAATACCTAGCATCGATTGTCTTGGTTTAATCATTTTGATGAGAAACACACGCCTATACTTAATGAATGTAGAGAGCTAGTTGACCTGATTTTGGATTTTGAAAGTTTATATTTCGTATGATGGATACCGTGGACTAGTGTTACGGGAACTTCTAGTGAAAATTTTCTAGGCAAGATTGCGATTGATGTAGTTCGATGGTTATAGTTTAGAAGGACGGTCTCTGAGATTTCTAGTTCCCGATGAATTTTGTTTGATCATTTCCAAGCTTGAGCTTTGTCTTGTTTGAGGACAAACAAGGTTTAAGTCTGGGGTGTGATAACACCGTATTTTTACCCGTTATGCTATATATTTTATAAAACTATAATAAGTGTTCCACTTGGTTTTCTATGATTTTATTACGGGTTTCACAAGTTTGCGGTTTTAAGACTCTTTTCAGGTAACTCGGGATTAAAGAGTGCATTTTGGAGCAAAAATACGTTTTTAGATAAACTTGGACCGTCAAGAAGTCTTGCAATCAAGGAAGACATTTTCACCGTCTGATCATCATCAAATTTGGATACAACAAAGTAGAGGCAACCAGCTTTCAAATTCAATTGGATTGGGGACAATCCAATGGTTGGATCCTTAATTACACCAAAGCACTGAAGACCGACGAAACTGCCCGTAGTAGCAGTCCACCGTGGGTCGAGGAGCTGGACCCGCGGCCAAGCATCAGTTCGCCGCCCCTGTAGCCATTCCACCCGCGGCCAGGGTCCATTTCGCCGTGGCCAGGAAGAACGCACCCGCGGCCAAGCCCAGTTCCGCCCAAGATGATCCGTTTCTTAATCCAAAACCAAAACCGTCTTTTCTCGTCAAACCCTAAAACGACCCAAGCATGTTGAAGACCTATAAATACTTGTTTTAGACAGAAATTTCGTGGAGAACATCATACACACTAGTTTTGCTTTTATTCTTGTACTCTTGTATTGAGATTTTCGGGATTGGTGAGGAGGTTTCTCACCGAACTTAGTTCTTGGATTCGTGAGGCTTCTTCACCAATCTCATGTTTAATTTAATCATGTCTTTTTCCAGTAGGTGTGAGTAGTTTAGATTGTTGGGTTTAAATGATTATCTAGGGGAATTCTATGTTCGATAAGGATTTTACTCGGTAAACCCTAGCCAATTTCTAGAGCTCTTTCTTGTGGAAAGTTGTTAATGCATGAATCTAGTGTCATGAACTAGATACTGATAAGGGGAGTTTAGAACCACGCTAGTGTTACATCTAATCAACAGCAAAGTGCATCCACAAGGCGTGCGCGTCGTAAGATTTCGAAAGTATAATTACAGAGTGCCGTGAACCTATGGACCCACTAGCAAATCATAATTTTACGCGTGGCCAGAGATAAAAGCTATTGGTCGAGTGAATAGATTGTAGGACGTAGGTTGTACGGGAGTAGACTACGTCATTATTCTGTCCTGTTCGTGGAGTTATAATCTAGAAACACCGGTTACTAATGAGCTAGGGGCCGTTTGATTGAATCCAGCATACCCCGAGATATTCCTCTCGACCCAGCAACGTTTTAGAATAGTTACAACCGTCTCTAGTAGTGTAGTTTAGCAATAGAGTCCGTAGAAGTAGTTTAGTTATTGATTTCATTAGGTTTAGGGTAGTAGTCGATTTTCTTAGGTATTAGATTAGTCTTAGAATTTCTTAGGATTATGTTTAGAGTCTCTTAGTGTTAGATTAGAAATTAGATTCCCTTAAGTTTAGTTTAGTCATTGATTTCCTTAGAAATAGTTTAGTATAAATTTTCCGTTTTTCGTTCTTTACAATTCTAGTTACAAAAACCCTATAAAAATATATTCGTTCTAGGTTTATTTACTATACAGTGTCTAAGTTCTCATAGAACAACACCCTCTCCCTGTGGATCGATACCTCAAGTACTAAAACACACATATGTGCACTTGCAGGCTTTAAGGTTTATAAATTTAAGACTTGAAGTTTCGGAGACGAATCCGATACGCATCAAATACTCCTCCACGGTCTTGTTTCCCTGAGACAACTTATGAAAACACTTTTGCAAGTCTCTAAGGAAATGTGGTGGAATATACATGTCACTCATGAGATCTTTCAATTCGGTCCATGAACTGAGAGCTCGGTTTCTCCTCCTAGTTGCCACAACTATGTCCCACCAAGTCAGGGCGTTGTCCGTGGGTTGAACTATTGCCAAGGCTACCTTCTTTGCACCTATATAGTCATAAAATTCAAAAATATGATCCATCCTCATCTCTCAATCGAGAGACGCTTCTGGATTTTTCCCACAAAGCTTGGTGCGTTCAGCTTCATATCGTGGTTAGTATGGCGTTGTGGAGGCAACTCCTCATGGTTATATTCTTCTTCATGGCCTCTTAGTGGTGCTCTCGGCCTCTTAACTCTCGCATGTATGCATGGTGGATCTTCTTGATCCTCATCATCATTTTGTTCTCTTTGGTCTTGAGCTCGCTGCCCTTGACCTCCAAGGCTGCGTGCATCAGCTTGAGGGTTCATTAGGAGTGTCGTTTATGTTCAGACTGAGATTTATAATTGGTTGACGCATGTTTGGATTCTCAACTCTGGTTAGTCTCTCTCCCACGGTTCTGAGCCCATCTCGGATTTCACCAACGGTCCTCGGCTCTTCTCGCATCTCTCGCACATATGCCATCATCTCCAACATCGCAACTGTAGCATCAACTGGTTGTGCTACTTGATCCGTCATGTTGCAAACCTAGTTACAAGTATCAAATTCTTTGGCTAAGTAATCCGAGTTATAAACAATAAGGTCTATAACCAGATGCTATAATTGATATGCTCAAATTAATACCCTAAAGTACTAAAGCAGTAGTTGTAGTAAAGTAGGGGTCGAACACAAGGACTAAGAGAAATCACACAATAGATTGTATAGATTCGAATTAAGCTAAACCAAAAGATGTAATTTAAAGCAATACGTAAATTAAAAGTGTTGTAATTCGATTGGGATATGTTCAGGGTATTTCTCAGGAAATCAATGAATGCAGATAAACTAACTAGTCATGATTCAGATTTAGCGCGGTTCTTGAACTCAAATCACTAAAGTATAGCTAACCAACTCTCGTTGCGAAAACTATCTAAGTCTAAATCCTAGAATTCCAAATCTCTTTGCGAATCCTAAAGTCTGAACCAGCTTTTGTTCAAGTTTGATTTGTTCACAAAATAACTAGACCAAATCTCTTTGCGAATAGTTATTTTGCTCACCCTAAGTTCTATCAGGTAATTAATTGCACTCTCTTGCCTAATCAATTATCCTAAGATCTAAGTTCCAGATTCGTCAACCTAGAATTAGCTTTGAGAACAACCTATGGTGAAGAACTAATTCAGATGGTGAATCCTAATCAACTAATCAACCTAGCATTCAGAGAAAACTCTTATGAGAACCCTAAACCTAAAGTGGATCTACTCAGACATGGAGAATGAAAACAACATGATTGAATAGATCATCAAAGAAATCAATAAGAAACAGGAGTTCAGAGTTGCCTCTCCAAAAACCAAAGTAGAATAATCTCTGTTTCAAGTTATGAAAGCGTAGCCACCAAAGTGGCTGAAAAACCTAATTATAAAGCTAAAACACGTTTTGGGGCTTCTGATAATTATTAAAGTCTTCTGGACCAAGTTGCAAACTTCAAACTTGTAAAAAGTCACGTTTCCTTCTTCCTGAAGTCGGTATCGGTCGTTACTAGGTAGTATATAGATTGACTTGTAAAAACTTGTAAAAAGTCTCGTTTAACGTCAATAGCTTGACTGTAACGCCCTTCAGGCTGGATAGGAGTGAGAGCTTGCACCAAAACAGGCTCCACAACTTGACATTGCTATCTTCAGCGTTTTGCTCAACATGCTGTCTATGAATTCATGTCCTTTCTCTTTCAGCTCAGAAGTAAGAAGGATCCTAGCCTTGGAGAATGGTTTGGAGGCTCCTTTGCACTTCACTTTGTACTCAATCGAATTCCCATCACTCTTCTGAGGGATCAAAGTGACATGGGGATTCTCGACCTTCTTGCTCTTGGCCTTCTTCTTTGTTGTTGCCTTGGCCTTCTTGGCAACTTCCTTGTTGATGCTGGGTGGTTCAGCTGGAACATCTGCGATATTAGGCTCGTCAGGAGGCTCTTCCGNCCTGAAGTCGGTATCGGTCGTTACTAGGTAGTATATAGATTGACTTGTAAAAACTTGTAAAAAGTCTCGTTTAACGTCAATAGCTTGACTGTAACGCCCTTCAGGCTGGATAGGAGTGAGAGCTTGCACCAAAACAGGCTCCACAACTTGACATTGCTATCTTCAGCGTTTTGCTTAGCATGCTGTCTACAAACTCCTGCCCTTTCTCTTTCAGCTCAGAAGTAAGAAGGATCCTAGCCTTGGAGAATGGTTTGGAGGCTCCTTTGCACTTCACTTTGTACTCAATCGAATTCCCATCACTCTTCTGAGGGATCAAAGTGACATGGGGATTCTCGACCTTCTTGCTCTTGGCCTTCTTCTTTGTTGTTGCCTTGGCCTTCTTGGCAACTTCCTTGTTGATGCTGGGTGGTTCAGCTGGAACATCTGCGATATTAGGCTCGTCAGGAGGCTCTTCCGAAAGATCAACTGCTAGCCACTCTCCTGTGACAACCTTGATGCTAGAGACATGTGTGGGAGCGCTCCTAGGGGGAATGACATCATAGTAAACTCCTCCGTCTATGTAAGAGAAAGAGATTCTCTTATTAGGCGTGTCTATGATCGCGCCAGCAGTAGCCATGAACGGTCGTCCCAGGAGTATAGGCATACGAGATATCGCACCCATCTCCACAACCTGAAAATCAGTCGGCACCAGACAATCTCCTACTTTGTCCTGTAGAGCAGAGATTGTACCATGTGGAAGTGAGGTGGAGTTGTTCGCGAGTGTGATAGATACCTTTGGTGATCGAATATCAGCCCCCAACCGCTCTGCGATTTCCCTTGAGATGACATTAACACTAGCACCTGAGTCGACAAGAGACTCTTTGAAATCAACTCCAGAGATAGAGCATGGAACCGCAAATTTCCCTGGATCTTCTCTTTGGGTCAGCTGTCTCAGTGGAGGTGGACCCCTAGCATTAATGAAGAGTGCCTTAATCTCTTCCTCAGTTTCTCTGCAATCCTTGAAGTGACTTAGCAGAGGACGGCACTCTAGAGCTTCTTCAAAGGTTGAATCAGGGGGGATCCTTCTCACCATCTTCTCAAAGCCACGCAGCTGCTTTGGAGAGATGGGATCTCTGAGGTGTTTAGGTACAGGATTCTCCTTCTTGGGCCTGCAAGCTCTTTTCTCAGCTCGTTCCTTAGCTATCGCTGCCTGACACATCGTTTCATAGTCTTCCCAAAATTGGGCGATATTGAACCGTGCTGCTGCTACTTGAGGCTCCTTGGTCGAAATCTCATGTACCTCCTCAGAAATCGCCTCGGTATCGACCGATACCAATGGGGTATCGATCGATACACGGGTTTTGGAAGTATCCCGTTTCAGAATTGTAACTGGCATCGATCGACACCTAGGGGTATCGATCGATGCTTTGGCGATTTCAGGATCATCTTCGAGATTTTCTGCACATGAGCTGATGGCATTGACGTGTGCATTGTGTGACTGAACCGCCTTTCCCTTGGAATTTGCTGCAGTCTGAGCTACTTGCGTCTCCAGCATCCTGTGGCTTGTCTTTAGAGCCTCGATCCTTCCACTCAAATCGGTGTACAAATCATCCATCTTACCATTGAAGGTGACCGTCATCTTCTCCTGCCCTTGAACCAGGTGTTCAAGCATAGCCTCAATCTTACTCTCAGGAGCTTTGGGTGGTGGGGATTGGTACCCTCCTTGCTGACCATAGTTGGTGAAGTTTCGATTGGTGTTGTACCCAAATCGCTGACCCTGAAAACCAGAACCACCAACGTAGTTACAATCTTCCACTTCATTCTCAGCAGCAAAGTGGACCGCCTTTGTTGTCTTTCCCAGCAGAAGACTGTGCATAGAATCCAGCTGAGCTTTGACTTCAGTGATCTGCGACCCATCCATGTTACCAGCCAGCTTCTTGCGCTCGAAGTCTGCGCTCTTGGTGCTACTACTAGATGCAAAGTTTTCAATCAACACATAAGCATCCTCTGGATAGTTGGTGTTGAAATTACCATTGCTTGAAGACTCCAGAGCCATCTGATACCTCCAATCTACTCCTCTAAAGAAGATACCCAGCAGCTGCACATCAGAGTATCCATGATGTGGACAATCTCTCTGGTACGATCTGAATCTTGTCCAAGCAGCCTTGAACGCCTCAGTAGGTCCTTCAGAAAAGGTGGAGATCTTATTCCTCAGATCCTCAGATCGTGCATCGTCATAGAAGTTAATCAGGAATGCTCTCTTGGTGTCCTCCCACGTAGTTAGCGAACCAGGAGGTAGCTGCCTCAGCCAGTAGGTCGCATCTCCACCTAGAGAATAGGGGAAGAGCTTGCAGAAGAAATAGTCGTAGGAAACTCCATTGCTCTTAATGCTAGTGACCAAGTCCTCGAACCTCTCTACATGGTCCATTGGATGTTCATGAGGAAGACCATGAAAGAGATGCTGTCCCACTAGAGTGAAGTAAGCAGGCTTCAACTCAAAGTCATTCCTCTCAAACGCAGGAGGACTAATTGCTGAACGATTGGCGAAAAACTGTTCAGGCCTGTTGCATTCACCAATCGTCCTTCCATGATTAACCACAGCGTTCCTCGCGTTCCCTGCGGCATTCTCAGCGACAACAGGAGCAGGGTTAATGACGATCCCCTCTCCATCCAGACGTTGTCCTTGCTCATTGCACAATCGACCATGTTGGTCTCTGTAAGCTCCAGCAGCATCACGAACCAACTGATTGTTGTTCATCTTGGCTGATTTCTTTGCTTTCTTGTTTGTGCGTTCCACAATTGCTAGTTGTTCCAGTGATAGATCAACTAGCTCAGCGTTCTTGTTGCTCCTGGTTTCTCGATTAGGCATGCACCTGAAAGCAGAAACAAAGAACGTAAGTTACTGAAATTGACGTCAGGTATCGATCGACACCAGCAGGGTATCGATCGATACTAGGCGATTTAGACGAATTTCTTAGCTAAAATCTAACGGCGAATTGAGTCCCCGGCAACGGCGCCAAAATTGATATGCTCAATTTAATACCCTAAAGTACTAAAGCAGTTGTTATAATAAAGCTAGGGGTCGAACCACAAAAGACTCAGAGAAACGCACAATAGATTGTATAGATCCAAAATAAGCTAAATCAAAAGATGTAAACGAAAACAATGCAGAAATTAAAAGGGTTGTAATTCAATTGGGAAAATATAGGCCCAAGGTTTTTCTCAGGAAATCAATGAATGCAGACTAACTAACTAACAGGATTCAGATTAAGCACTGTTCTAGAACTCAAATCACTAAGATATAATTAACCAACTCTCGTTGCGAAAACTATCTAAATCTAAATCCTAGGAATTCCAAATCTCTTTGCGAATCCTAAATTGTAAATCAGCTTTAATATCAGGTTTGATATGTTTACAAATCAATTAAACCAAATCTCTTTGCGAATAATCAATTTGCTCACCTAGGTTCTATCAGGTAATTAATCGCACTCTCGTGCCTAATCAATTATCCTAAGATCTAAGTTCCAGATTCGTCAACCTAGAATTAGCTTTGAACACAACCTAAGCGAAGAACTATAATTCAGATGGTGAATCCTAAACAGATAATTAACCTAGCATTCAGAGAAATCCTTTATGAGAAAACCCTAAACCTAAAGTGGATCTACTCAGACATGGCAATTGAATCAAAAGACATGTTTGAATAAATCATCAATAAAATAATTATAACAAAAGGTTTTAAGATCTGATCTCGGACGAAGGGAGATTCAGACTTGTCTCAAAACCAGAGTATAGAAAATAAAGCTTCGCCTAAACAAGTGGCTGTAAAATCCTATTTATAACCTAAAACACGTTCTGGGGTCTTCTTGTAATTATTAAAGACTTCTGGGCCAATTTGTAATTCTTCAAGTCTTGGAAAACTCGCGGGTCTGTCTTGCTGCTATGGGTGTCAATCGATACCAAGGGGGTATCGATCGATACTCGACGTGAATTCGGGTACTCAGCAACACGACTTCAACTTCTGCTCCAAACTGCTCCAGAAACTCCAATATCTCCAATAATTCTCCAAATGTGCTAAGACCTGTAAAAGACTCTAAAAAGACTCCAAAACACTAGAAAGACTCTATAAAAGGACTTATATCATGGCTTAAACAGGGTAAAAACCATGATATATCAATGAACCATCAGTCCCTTGACAGTTGCTGCAGTATGAGCTACTTGCGTTTCCAGCATCTTCTGATGAGTACTGAGGGCCTCGATCCTTCCACTCAAATCCTTGTACAAAGCATCTATCTTTCCATTGAAATCCACTGTGATATGCTGCTGTCCTTGAACCAGCTGTTCAAACATAGATTCAAGTCTGCTCTCAGAAGTTCTGGGTGGTGTGGGTGGGCATTGATACCTTTGATCTTGAAATCCATCTCCACCAATGTAGTTAACATATTCCACTTTATCCTCTTCAGCAAGATGAACAGCCTTCTGCTGCTTGCCCATCAACAAATTATGCACCGAATCTAGCTTCGCATGCACTTTAGAAATCTGCGATCCATCAACACCTCCGTGCAGCCTTTTCCGCTCGAGATCAGCACTCTTGGCGCTATTGCTAGACACCAAGTTCTCAATGAGCACATACGCATCGTCAGGATACCTGGTGTTAAAATTTCCATTACTCACAGCATCTAGGGTCATCTGGTACCTCCAATCAATCCCTCTAAAGAAAACACCCAGCAACTGAACCTTAGTGAGCCCATGATGTGGACAATCCCTCTGATAAGATCTGAATCGCACCCAAGCAGCCTTAAATGCCTCACTCGGTCCTTGAGAAAACTGAGAGATCTTGTTCCTGATCTCCTCGGATCTCACATCATCATAGAAATTGTTCAAGAACACATTCTTAGTCTCCGCCCATGTAGTCAGCGAACCAGCTGGTAACTGCTTCAGCCAATAAGCTGCATCCCCACCAAGAGAGTATGGGAAGAGATAATCGTAGGATACTCCATTGCACTTGATGCTAGTAACCAAGTCCTCAAACCTCTCTATGTGATCCATCGGGTGTTCATGAGAAAGACCATGAAAAGGATGCTGACCCACAAGAGTGAAGTATGCAGGTTTCAGCTCAAAGTCATTCCTCTGAAAAGCAGGAGGGCGAATCGCTGATCGATTGGCATAGAACTGATCAGGCCTGTGGTACTCACCAATCGTTCTACCACGATTAACCACATCATTCCCAACATTCACATCAACTGCAGGGACAATGATATTTCCAGCATCATCAAGTCGATGCCCCCTCTCATTGCACAATTGACCCTCTTGGTCTCTCAAAGCTCCAGCAGCATCTTGAATCAAAATCATTGTATTGTTCATCTCTGCTCGCCTTTTTGCTTTTCTGGTTGTACGTTCCAAATTTGCTAGCTGCTCGTTTGACAGGTCAACTAGCGGAGTGTTCTTGCTCCTTCTGGTTTCACGAAAAGGCATGCACCTGAAACACAAAAGTCAAGAACGTAAGTAACCGAAATTCACGATGGGTATCGACCGATACCACTAGGGTGTCGATCGATACTCAACGATTTAGACGAAATTCTTAGCTAAAATCTAATGGTGAAATTGAGTCCCCGGCAACGACGCCAAATTTGATATGCTCAAATTAATACCCTAAAGTACTAAATCAGTAGTTGTAGTAAAGTAGGGGTCGAACACAAGGACTCAGAGAAATCACACAATAGATTGTATAGATTCGAATTAAAGTAAACCAAAAGATGTAATTTAAAGTAATACATAAATTAAAAGTGTTGTAATTTGATTGGGAGAAATATAGGTTCAGGGTATTTCTCAGGAAATCAATGAATGCAGATAAAGTAAGTAGTCATGAATCAGATTTAGCGCGGTTCTTGAACTCAAATCACTAAAGTATAGCTAACCAACTCTAGTTGCGAAAACTATCTAAGTCTAAATCGTAGAATTCCAAATCTCTTTGCGAATCCTAAAGTCTAAACCAGATTTTAGTTCATGTTTGATTTGTTCACAAAACAACTAGACCAAATCCCTTTGCGAATAGTTATTTTGCTCACCCAAAGTTCTATCAGGTAATTAATTGCACTCTCGTGCCTAATCAATTATCCTAAGATCTAAGTTCCAGATTCGTCAACCTAGAATTAGGTTTGAGAACAACCTATGCTGAAGAACTAATTCAGATGGTGAATCCTAATCAACTAATCAGCCTAGCATCCAGAGAAAACTCTTATGAGAACCCTAAACCTAAAGTGGATCTACTCAGACATGGAGAATGAAAACAACATGATTGAATAGATCATCAAAGAAATCAATAAGAAACAGGAGTTCAGAGTTGTCTCTCCAAAAACCAAAGTAGAATAATCTCTGTCTCAAGTTATGAAAGCGTAGCCACCAAAGTGGCTGAAAAACCTAATTATAAAGCTAAAACACGTTTTGGGGCTTCTGATAATTATTAAAGTCTTCTGGACCAAGTTACAAACTTCAAACTTGTAAAAAGTCACGTTTCCTTCTTCCTGAAGTCGGTATCGGTCGATACTCATCCTCTGTGCCGACTCTTCTGCTTGGCAGACTAGACTGTCTTCATGAAAACTGGCATAACTTTCGATCACACCGTTGGAATGACCTCAAACCACTTCCAAACACTACAAGAAAACAGTCTTTTAACTACTGCAAAAACAGTAGGAAATCAGTAGCAAAACAAAGTTTTACGACTGATTAGCGACTGATATGTGTCGTAGTTAAAGGTTTCGTCGCTAAATAAATCAGTAGCAAAATTGCTACTGATTTACGACTGATTAGCGACTGATTATATCAGTCGCTATTAGGTCGCTAATCAGTAGGATAATATTACGACTGGTTAGCGACTGAATAGTGACTGAATTTTGCTACTAAAAGGTCAGTCGGTATTCAGTCGTAAAATCTAGCTACTAAATTGCGACTGATTACCTACGACTCGAGCTACTAATTTACGACTAAACTGATCATCGATTTAGTTGTTTTTGGCAAAGTTTAACTACTGTTTTACGACTGGTTTGTTTTTGTTGTTACTACTAATTTGCTACTAATACCTACTACTAATTATCAATTTCTTAATGTTGTTTAGTAACTAATCGGTTTATTGATTTTAATTCAATGTTGAAGCTATAAAGAAAAGAAAAAACAAATTTAAAGCAATCGAAAAGTGAAAACAAATTTAAAAACTTAGGAACAAGTTTTTAAACACAACATAATTCATGTTTTAAACATGTTTCAGACATGTTTCAAAAGGAACAAGTTTCAGACAAAAGGAACAAGTGTCTTAGGGATTAGCAGAAGCAGAAGAAGTTTCTTGGGCGAGGAAGTGCTCATCGGTTTTCAAGAATTTGTGGACAATCGCAAGCGCAGCGGTCTGGGCGCTTTGAGCAGCTGAAACTCGAGCATTCTCTGCTTCTTATTGTGCGATAAGAGCAGCTTGTTCCTTCAGCTTCTCTTCAGCCATTTGAAGCTGTTGTTGCATATGCCGAAAAGAAGCCGAGATTTCCGGGTTTTGTACCTTTCCCTTGACCAGATTCTTGAGGCTTCCAAAACCAAACATTTCTCCTCTATCATTTGTGAGTGTAGACTACAAAAAGAAAACTATCATCAATCAATTTTAGACACTATCATCAATCAATTTCAGACACTATCATCAAAAAGAAAACCAAACATTTCCAAAACCAAATATTTCTCCTCTATCATTTGTGAGTGTAGACTATTAATCTCATACACTATCATCAATCAATTTCCAAAACATAACAACATAAACAAAGCACTTCACCTGAATAAAGAGCTCGTTATCCTCTTCTATGGATAGCACTGGATGACGACCATCCGAAAGCTCTGTGATATCCGAGTCATGTTCAGACAACTTCTCTTCCTTTTTCTTCATATAGGCCTCAGCAACTCGCTTCGCTTTCAGATCAACAAAGGTCCCATCTTTCTTGGTATGAGCCCTGATGAACACCTCACCGAAGCTCACTGGTCTCCCCAATTCAACAACCTGAAATGGGAAAAGGATAAGGTGAATCAGTATATCAGCAAACTTAGTTAGAGTAAATGTAAAGCATTAAGAACATAAAACCATATATCACAGATTCAAGCACCAAGTAAATGTTAAAACTGACTTACCATTTCTTGTTCGATTTGTCGGTAAGACTTCTGTCCAGAGGTGTGTTTGTGAGGACCGAGACCTTTACGATCAGACATCCGAGCTGCTGAGGTTGTTGCACTCTTCGATTTTTGTTCGTCAGTGCTCCAATGTTTTTTCATGTCTGCCCAGAGCTTATCATTGATCCATTTCGGTTGCTCGTCAGTACATCTCGCAGTGCTCACCATGTCTTTCAAGCGAAGTAGAATTATAGACTCGAAATGCTCTTGAACCAAACCTGTTAAAGATGGATCCCATCTGTGTTTTTTCTACAAAACAACAGAGAAAGATAAGTGTTAAAGCAAATACAAGAAAAACAGAGAAGTTTGGTGTTACAGCAGAGAGATTCTTACCGCGAATTCAACGAAGTACCGTTCTTGTCTTTCTCTAGGCACACTCGACCAACTGTAGTAGGGGCCATCAAACTTGTTGGTGAAACACTTTGTAATCTTCCGGGTTAGAGATGATTTGTCATAACCAAACCTACAAAGACACTGAAATATATTCACAAACTACAATGAACTCTGTATGACATCAATTTTAGTTACATTGCCCAATTTTCTCTTCATACTCATCAACAATAAACTTCTTGTGCAATGAATATCAACAAGTAGTAAAGGAAAATAATAAACTGTTGCAGTACCAAATAAGAAATTGTTGAATTAAAAAAAACTAACTAGAGATTACAGAGAGAAAGCGATTTTACCAAGTTGAATCAGGCTCGATGAGGTCGGGATCAAGGATTGTAATGTTCTTCGGCCGTGGCGCAAGAAGCAGCGAGTTAAGAGCCTCCATCTGGTCTTCGGAGAGATTGGGTTGAGGCAGACCTCCGAGATCACTCAATTCGTCATCTTCTTCTGTGTTGTGTGAATTTTGTGCCTGCGAACTGTGAGGAGATTGAGCTGGTCGATGTGGAGGCGGTTGAGATTGAGAACTTTGAGGAGATTGAGCTGCTCGATGTGGAGTGGGTCGATGTGGAGGCGGTTGAGATTGAGAACTGTGAGGAGATTGAGCTGCTCGATGTGGAGTGGGTTGATGTGGAGTGGCTTGAGTTTCAACAGCCAGAGATGGTCTGGAAGGTGGAGGCATTGTTCCCTCTTGATTTGCAGACGCTTCAGATCTCGTAGCCGTTGTGGCCGAAGGAGATGCACCAGATGGCAGAGATACACCAGATGGCGGAGCCGCTGAGGCCGGGAAAAGCTGCTTCGGAGGAGGGTAGTCTCTCACCGACGGCTGACGTTGGTTGTTGGGGAGAACCGGTGGGTCAGTCGCCGTTCTCGGTACAAAATCATACCGAGTTTTTGGAAGAGAAGCCGGCGTTCTCACTAAGGTGTTAGTTGGAGGGGCGAATTTTCGCTTCCTCTTTCCACCCATGGACAGATCGGGATAAGAGAGGAAGAGGAGAGGATGGGACAGTTCGGGATAAGAGAGAAAGAAGATAGAATCGAACAGATCGAGATCGGGATAAGAGAGGAAGAAGAGAGAATTGAACAGATCACAGGCGGGATAAGAGAGGAAGAGAAGAGAAGAGAATTGAACAGATCGATAAGAGAGGAAGATGATAGAAGTCGATTAGGGTTACAGAGAAAAAAGAATGAAAAAAATCTGTAAGTGTTAGAATTAAAACGCGGACCAAATTATTTGAGCCCACTAAAAATATTTCAGCCCAAAATGTAGGCGGGAAATAAAATTTTCACCAAAACTTTTCACCAAAAAATTTCACCAAAAAAATTGTTGATTTTGTGATGAAGAAGAAGAATGACGAAGAAGATCAAAGAGAAGAGGATGAAGATCAAAGCTCTCTCACGTTTCTTTTTCTTTCAAATTCTCTTTCTCATTAATTGTTAAACTTATGATTACAAACACACTTATAAACCAAATACAACACAAATATCTTCTACTTTTAATCCCAACCACACATTTGCAAGTGGGTTTACAAGTGGGACAAGTGGGAAAATATCTCAGATATTTTCCCGCGCTACTATTCATCCCGGGACACTATTCATCCCGAGACTACTATTCACTCCGTACAACTATTCATCACGAGTCTTCTTCTTAGGCTTGATCGAGGTTGCTTCTTCGCCGTGGTTACTATTCATAACCTTTATAAGCTTTTATAAGCCCGTTATAAAAATTATAAGCTTTTATAACGGTTCTTCTTCTGAAGCTTTTATAAGCTTATAAGCTTTTATAACGTCTTATAAAAGCATAGCTTCTGAAGGTACATCTTCCTCTCGGCTAATCCTCTCCACGGTCACATTTCCTATTCCCGGTCTGCCTCCACGGTCAGCCTTCGTCTGGTCAGTCACTCCCGGTCAGGATTGTAACTCGGTCTCCTTTGGTATCACCTCGGGTCAGCTTCTACGGTCGCCTCTCGGTCTGAGTTTCAACAAAAATTTCACCCCAAAATTTTTTAAATTACACATATTAATAAAATTAAACTTATATAACATACTAATACATAAAATATCTTGATCAAAACAAAAACTTAGGTACCATATAATATTCTCATAATTAGTAAGATGTTACACCTTCTGAATCGTCATCATCAGATTCCGATAAATTACACAGAAATTCGTCTTCTGGTTCCGCATCGCCGACATCGTAATCGAGATTAACTGGGTTTGCTCCTTGTAGCGAATTGTCGACTACGAGATCTTCAATTGTAGTCAACATTACATGATCATCAGTTTCTTGTTGTAAAAGAGTCGGTTCCGTGTTTACATAGACTCCTGCAATATTTCCCCTCGGGTTGACTTTAACAACATTTAGCCACAAAACTTTTGGTTTATGGCGGTTTGGGTACGGGATATAACAAACTTGATCCGCTTGAGAGGCTGTGCAATATCAATATATAGAAGTATATCAATATATGGTATCGACAGACGCATAAGAGTATATGAGTGTACGTACCAAGAATAAAAGGTTCGTATTTATAGTATCTTCTCGATTGAAGAACGTCTACAATCCCACCATTGCTCGTCCGAGTTCCTCTACCGATCACAGGGTCGTACCACTTACACTTAAAAAGTGTGATTCTCAAATTAACCACCCCCTCATACTCTAGTTCTATGATATCAGTTAAGATACCGTGGAAATCAGCTCGGTCAGCTGCATTGCTACAATGCTCCCCAGTAACACATACACCATAGTTACAAGTCTTTCTTCCCTCACTGTGATTCTTGGTATGAAACAAATATCCTCTTGTATAATAGATGGGCCAAGTTTTGGCCTTATTCACGGGACCATGAATTATGTCGAGCACCCATGTTGGAAAAGGAATCTCGGCGTTCCAGGTAGTAACCTGCATATAGATAGACATTAATATCAAATATATTGAAGAAAAAAACTCAAATTTCAAATATTTAGAGACATACATATTCTTTGATCCAAGAAGGATATTCTTCAGCTCTTTTCACCAGGATTTCTTTCTCGGAGAAGTCCGGATATTTTACACTAATATAATCTTCGAAGAAAATATATATATATATATATATAACACCAGAAAAATATATGAGAAATCGAATATGGACTATATTTAATTGTAAGTTATAGACATTCCAAATTATACCTCTCAAGTGGCTCGAAATAACCACAATTTCGCAAAACATATGCATGTGCGCATCGATAGTCTTTATCTGACAGCCAGATTTCATGAATTTCGCCAGAGGGTCGACCTACATGAGTAAATATATCAGGGACTCCATCGAAATGATATTCGGGGACATCACCTTCAGCGAATCTTGTTAACCTGACCAAAGTAGTGAAAATCAATTTATAATAGCTAGCAGGTGTATATCAAATGGGATGTGAACCTTTAAATAATTATAGCATTTACCTTGATTTCGTTTGTATAATCGAGGGAAAATAGTGCTCTGTGAAATAAGCTACCTCCTCCCTTAGATATGATTGAACAATCGATCCTGCTGCATATCTTTGGTTCTTTGCTTTACCTTTCAACTTTTTGAAAAACCTTTCAAAAGGGTACATCCACCTGTATTGCACGGGGCCTCCTAGTTCAGCTTCGTTTGGGAGATGTACAGGTAGGTGCTCCATCACGTCGAAAAAAGATGGTGGAAAGATCTTTTCCAAATAGCATAGGATTAACACTATGTTATGTTTTAGAATTTGGACGCGACTTTTCTGCAAAGTTCTCGAACATAAGTCACGGAAAAATGCTCCAACCCCTACAATTTATATATTGAAACTGGAAATGGTTAATATAAATTACTAACATGCATATTTATGTGATTTATTTTCCTCAAATTATAAGTAATTAGTACCTGATAACGCAGTGTGAACGTTCCGGTCTAGTAGTTCTGCACAGATAAATGGAAGTAGCCGCTCCATAAAAACATGGCAGTCATGACTCTTCATCCCAGAAAACTTTCCATTCGTCAAATCAGCACAACTAGCTAAGTCTGAAGCATAACCATCTGGGAATTTGACCGAATGTTGTACACATTCCAATAATGCTTTTCTGGCTTCGTCTTCCAATGAGTAGGGAGGAAAAGGGGCTCTACCCTGATCATCAACATGTAAATGTGGCCGAGAACATAATTCTTCTATATCCAATCTTGACGGGATGGTGTCTTTTGATTTACCCTTCACACGCATAAGAGTATTCATGATGTTGTCAAAAAAATTCTTCTCTATATGCATCAGATCGAGATTGTGTCGGAGATTGAGGTCCCTCCAGTACGGCAATTCCCAGAATATGCTTTCTTTGTGCCAGTTATGCTCTTTCCCAAAGCCATGTTTCTTCTTATCGTGACCGTTGCCACCAACATCCTTTGTTTTTGGTGGATTAACACGTTTAACCCGGTATGAATAAATTTGCTCACCGGTCAAAGACACTGGTGGATCGTCTTTCCTACCGTCTCTCTTCTTCAAAAAGTCTTTTTTATTCTTCCTTAGAGGATGATCATAAGGGAGAAATCTTCGGTGACAATCGAACCAACACGTCTTTCTTCCGTGCTTCAGATAAAAAGATTGTGTATCTGCCATGCAAATTGGACAAGACAATTTGCCATGGGTGGTCCATCCTGATAACATGCCATACGCCGGAAAGTCGCTTATCGTCCACAACAACACCGCTTTTAGAATAAAATTTTCCTTCTTATACACATCGTATGCTTCGACTCCAGTAGACCACAGTTCTTTTAACTCATCAATGAGAGGTCGGAGGAAGATATCGAGACTAGCTCGCGGATGATTTGGCCCAGAATTGATAATGGTTAGAAACAAGTACTCTGTATTCATGCACATACCAGGGGGTAAATTATACGGAGTCAATATCACAGGCCACAACGAATGATTTTTTGACATGCCAAATGGATTGAACCCATCTGTACACAATCCAAGATAAACGTTACGGGGTTCTTCTGCAAACCGGGGATGTTGATCTTGAAAATTTTTCCACTCCGCAGCATCAGACGGATGACACATTTCTCCCTCATTTGCTTCGTGCTCGGCATGCCATCTCATTGCCGCTGCAGTCTTCTCACTCTGATACATTCTCTTTAATCTGTCAGCAATAGGATTATACCACATACGACTATATGGTACATTGGACCTACGGTTTTGCTCGTTAGGCATCCATCTTTCTGAATTACAAAACCGACACTTATCAATCTTTTCATCATCTTTCCAGAAAATCATACAATTGTTAATGCAAACATCAATTGCATGACATGGGAGCCCCAAATTGCGCATCAATCTGTCTGTCTCGTAATGTGAACTGGTTGCATGGTTTCCTTCTGGTAAATAATCTGTCAAGATTCCGCATACCGAATCCACTAACTTTTCACTCATATTATGATCTGCCTTATTTTGCATGATTCGAGCAGCTAAGGATAACTGCGAGTGACCTTCACGACAACCATCGTATAATGGAGTATTCGCTCCATCCAACAAGTCGTAGAATTTTTTTGAATGATTACGTACCGGTTCGTCTACATTCTGATAACTATCATCCTGATGATAGTTATCAAAACTAACGTTAACACGAAACGCATCATTCACCATATCCACATACCTATCTTCTACTACATTACCCACTTCTTCATTCCCACTAATATGCGTCCTATCAACATAACTCGTTCCTAAATCCATATCGAGTTCTTCACCATGTTTATACCAGATATAATAATCTGGCATAAATCCTCTACTATACAGATGTCTCAAAACTCTTGTACCCGGGATAAATTTCTCATTCTCGCAAACAAGACAAGGGCAGTGAAACATACCCCGATTTCTCTGCGCTAGAGGCTGGCTATTTGCAAATGCCACGAATTGATCCACCCCCGATGTGAACTCTGCCGAGAGATTTCCCGTCGCTTCATCGAACCTACTGTACATCCACTCACGAGAATTACCATAATTGTAATTTCCCGACATAAATAAGTTGAGAAACCTTAATCTCTCTTTGATTTGTGTTTATAATGTCTTTCTTTACTTTGTGTTTCTACAATTGTGACAAAAAAATTCGAGTATGGCATATACATAGAAAATTTCCCGACTGATTTGCTACTGATTAGCGACTGCATCGGAAATTAGGTAACCAACCACCAAATGATTTCCACGTGTTTAACTGCATTTAGCGACTGATTTGCTACTGATTAGCGACTACAGCGTAAATTAGGTACACCAACCACCAAATGATTTACACGTGTTTAGCTACTTTTAGCGACTGATTTGCGACCCGCCGAATACAGTAGCAAATCAGTCGCTAAAAGTATGTTATAAAACACATGGAAATCATTTCCTCTGCAGTAGCTAATCAGTAGCAAATCAGTCGGGAAATTTTATCCATATTTGCTACTGATTACCGACTACATTTTGACTTCTATTTAGTCACTATACAGTCGTAAATTTCCTACTATTTAACGACTGCGTTATTAGGTCGCTAAATACCGACTGTTTTACGACCGTTTAGAAATGTTCGTCAAGCAGTCGGTAATCAGTAGCAAAACAGTCGGGAAATTTAGCGACTGCGGTATCAGTAGCAACAATCAGTAGGAAAAACCCTGTTTTGGTGTAGTGAAATGAGATCTAATCCATTGATCTGTTGTGTCCAAATTTGAGCTCAATCCATCGGTGGGAAGTTCTTCAACGAATGCCAAACTTCTGACGTCTCTGCATGACTCTGCATGACTCTGCATCTCCATATGCTCCAAAATGCTCCAGAATGCTTCAATATCTCCAAACTTACCTAAACCTGTAAAAGACTCGAAAAGACTCCAAAATACTATAAAGACTCTATTAAAAGGACTTATATAATGGCTTAAACGGGGGTAAAAACCATGATATATCAATAATCTCAGGACAAAACCCAAAAATAATACTAGTTTCCTTATGGCCTAACAATCGCAACAATAAGAGCAGATCTCAAAACAAGAAATTCTACGATTCAATCAAAAGGTAAACGACTTAGAGAAATAGAAAACTAACAATTTTAATCTTCACTTTTTTTTTACTTTTCTTACACCGAATGAAACATCAGAATAGAAGCACAAAAATTTTTTAATGGTTTTTCTTAGGGTAATGAAAGCAAAGAACGATAAGTAAGAACAAAAACACAATTTATATGGTTTTTTCTTAAGGATCTAAACGAGAAACAATGAATCATATAAAACAGAAACGATTAAAACTAAAATAAGATGGAACGAGTAAACCTAGTCAGATTCGTTTCACTTGGCCTTCAAAAGCTAAGCTCGGGATACCAATTGACGTAGGCTCAAGGAGAAGCTCACTTGAATCTACTTAAATCAAGGCCAATGGATGAACGGTAGCTGGTTGAGTGCTCTCTCTACGATTCAAGGGTAAGGTGGGTCGATGGAGAATGAGGTCACACCACACGGATGGGATGAATCTCCATGATAAACTGACAAGGTTTCTCTATGGTTTTGGAGTTATCTCGACAACAACAATAGGAGGCGGCTGCAAGTTTCTAAGAAGAAAACTAGGTATTTTATTAATGTAAAAAGAATCGTGACTACAATGTCGCGTGTGGAGCTTTATTAATAGCTTTTCATCCTTGACCTTCAAGGGTCGACTTAATAAATAAAATAAAACAATACATACGCCAAAGTTTATAAAAAAATACACGAAAAGAAACTAAAGAAATTGCAAAAAGATCCTGCAAAACAAAAGAAGAAAACGTTAGCCGGAAAGGAAATAATTCAAATCGCTTACCTTGCATATTGTCTCAGCCTTCCACTTATGGTAAGTCTTCTCTACTCTCCTTTGCGTGTATCTAGACACATTTGTGGCCGAAAGGTAGTGCGGTCAAGCTTGAGATGGATAGTCCACTGAAAGCTCTCTCAAGTGATCCAAACACGAAGTCGGATTCTTGTCGTGGGCCGCCTTTGATCTTGGGCTCCTTTGTAGCGATCTCCTTAGTTATTGGATCCTCCGTAGACTGGACTTCATGTTGGGTGGAGGTTGGGTAGACAAAAGATGGGTCATTTCCATCATGGCCCATGCTCTCCTTTGGGTTATTTCTTCTCGGGTAAAATTTCCCCGGGGGAAATCTTTACGGCTGTGGAGACGTTTGGTTCGACCTGGTGAAGTTTTTTCTCGACCTATCTTTGAGTTTTGTCGACCAATGGGGTCTTCTGAGTCAGCTGGTTCATTGGTGTCTTCTTGGTCCGAGTCATTGGCTTGTTGGTCGTGCTCTTGTCCTTCGGGTGTATTGAGGACCGCAGCTACAAACGCATTGAACGTGCTTTGGACAGGCCCGTGGCTATGCCAATTTATTAGAAACATTGGCCTAGGGGCCCATTTTAAAAAAAAAAATCGGCAGGGCCAATTTTTAAAAAAAAATCGGAAGGGCCCATTAGTTTTAGTAGCTTATGTTAAACGAGAAGGGCCCATTATTATTAAAAAATAGAAACTAATTTAAAAATAATTTAACAAATAAAAAATTAGGGTAATAGTTACCGTTTAAACAAATACACGATACCTCTTCAACTCCCCTTCTTCATCGTTGAAGTTTTGAATCTTTGAGTTTTCTTCTTTTCACAACAATAACATAATCATCAAACGTTATTTGCTAATTTCCCGTTTAACATTCTTCCCTTTTTTCCTAATATTTTTTATCTTCAAATTAATCATCAAACTCATGGATCACTTATCGAATATTATTGACGATTCCAGTTGCATCTGTTGAAAGAAGGTTTTCAAAGTTGAAGTTGATAAAGTCTTATCTTTGTTCGAGTATGTCACACGAGAGATTGAGTGACTTGGTTATCTTGTCTATCGAAAAGAGTTGGTTAAAAGTGTTGACTTTGAAAGGTTGGTTAGTGATTTTGTTGGAAAGAAAAATTATGGTTTTAAAATTTGTTACTCTTGTTTTTATTTATTTATTTAGGATGATGATTGTTATTATTGGTTTTATATGAATTTGAGACGATGATGGTTTATTTGTTTTATATGATTTGGATTGGTTTTATATGGATTTGGGACGATGAATGCCTTTTTTTTAACTCAGCTTACGGGCTCCGTATATCTAACCACGGTTTGGCTCTGGATCTTGTCATGGGCATGTTGGGCACGAATGGGACCTCTGATGGCGGTGCATGCTGGATGTCCTCATCAAATCTCTTAGAAATATGCATAGAATAACTATTCATGAATATTTGGAGGATGGAACCCCAAGTATTTACCTTTGGTAGACTAATATCGTTTTCTGTTGACTTTTTGTTAAGGTTGAGTTGTTTGAACTATCGACTTTTAGCGGCCGACTTTTTTTTTTTTTTTTAAATTTAGGTTGTCAACTTATTGTCAAATCTTTATAAATTAATAATGTCGGGATTATGATATTTTATTAGTTTATAAAAATATTAATTTATCAAGTTATTATTTGGTTGCTAAACTAATTTTGAAACCGAAAAAAATATTAATTTATAGAGGTTCTTATCTAATTTAAAACAATCGGTTTATATTTTGGTTGGTTGGTTTCTTTATAAAGTCGGCTTATTATAACTTTTTGATTAATTTTTTAGTTCTTCAACTTATATTTTATTTCCGTCTTAGGGTAGATGTATATCAGTTTTGTAAAAATAGATTACCATATAAAATTCATTTTAATTATTAACTAATAGTATTTGGTAAAATGTAATAATCTATTTATATAAAAGTTTTTTTTCTTTTAATCATTATTAAAGGCAAAACCGTCGTTTTTCAAAAATATAAGGTATATGTCAAAACAAATTTCAAATTGGTATAACTTTCAAATTTCTAATAAAATTTAAGGTATATAAAATTAAATTACTCCTTAATGGAAAGAACATTTGAATCTTTATTAGATGCATTTCAAATGCTCCACTTTGGTAGGACACACAGACTCGAAATGGTTGTGTTGTGAAGGCATATCAACTATTGTTTACACAAGCTTGGTTTTTTGTTTTACATTATAGCAAAAAAATAACCTTTTCACATTTTTTGAAGTTGTTCGCTCGAAAAACTTTCTTCACATTTTTCTATAGTGTAGGCCCGAAACATAATCGCAAAAAATAATCTTGGGTACTATAAGGTTTACAAGGGGAGACATGTTGGGTAAAGTTTGGTACATTTGTTGTCCAAGAACCAAAGTTACATCATACACCCAAAATAGTTCATTTAAGCATATAAGCAAACACACATAACGGTCAAACGTATTACAGATCCCAACTTATTATTACACATAAAGTAGAAACTAAAAACTAACGAGTTCAAGATTGGCATGTAGTAAGATTATGCCCGCCTTCACCACATTTAGAACACTTGTGTTCTTTCCTATGACGTTTCTTCTCCATTGCCACTTCCAATGCACTTTTCATTCGTGATTTCTTTGGCCGACCAGGTGGTTTACGAACGAAAGGAGGCATACAAACTTTATTAGCCACTTCTTCAGGCACAGGTAACGCAACATCTCTTGGCATTATTGTCCCCAAGTAAGCATTTTACAAGTAACTAGTTCGAAAGTATGGATGGCATAGAGAGATTCGTGAAATTTTTGTTGCTTCCGCTGCTGCAATGGCATGGACACAAGGGATTTTATCAATGTCAAACCTTCGGCAAGTACACGTTTTCTCTTCCAAATTGACAACATGCAAAGATGTCCCGCCTGTGACTTGTGCTTGATGCTCATCTATCTCTTGCACAGTCAGTTGCTTAGCAGCCTCAACTCTAACCTGTTTACAGTCAATTCAAATCTACCATCAAATGATATAAATCTACCGTCAAAATAAGTAAATCTACCATCAAAATAAATAAATCTACCATCAAAATAAATAAATCTACCATCAAAAATAAAAAACATGTACCCTTAGGAATTTCTCAACACCAGTAGTAAGCTCGGTTTTTATTAAACTTGCAGTCCGGCGCCTTTTCACAAACCACCTTGTTAGAACTGACCTTATCTCGTCCAAAAGTGTCACGATTGGAAAACTTATTACCTTTGAGAGGACCTTATTTATGGATTCCGCTATGTTGCTAGTCATGATGTTATACCTATCTCCCGAGAAATGAACTCGAGTCCACAAACGTACATCCGCTTTTTGCAAATAGTTATAAAGTGGAGGATTAGTAGCTTCAATCTGCCCAAATAAGGCATTGAACTCTAGAAGCCTATATGCGGTCGTGGCCTTTTTGACAAGTCGGAAAGAATCCCCGCCTTTAAATTTCACCAAAATGTTCTTGTGAAAATGATATGTGCAAATACCACGACTAGAAAGCGGGTAAACCTTGCCTATCGCATTTCCAATTGCTCTATGCCTATCTGAAATGATGGCAAGTCCTTCATCATCTGGGATAACACGGTGTAGTTGTCTAAAAAACCATTCCCAAGACTCATCATTCTCGGTATCAACGACAGCGAAAGCAATCGGAAATATATTAAAATTTCCATCTTGCGTTGAGGCGATGAGTAGTGTACCTTTGTATCTACCTTGCAAAAACGTCCCATCAACAACGACAACTTTTCTCATATACGGGAACCCATGTATGCTTGCACCAAATGCGATGAACATAAACTTGAACTTGTCTTCCTCGTCAACTTCAAGCTTTATAAGTGTCCCAGGATTGGCCCGCCTAATCATGTATAAGTACGACGGAAGGTCCTCGTAACCATTCTCCGAACTTCCTGTTACTGATTCTCGTGCATACTTTAATACACGATGGGCCTTCCAATACTCCACCTGTATTAAATCTATCAAATTAAATCTACCAAAATAAATCGACCAAAATAAATTGACAAAGATAAATCTACCAAATTAAATCTACCAAACTAAGACGACCAAGTCTACCAAATTAAATCTACCAAACATAAATCTACCAAACTAAGACGACCAAAACCACCAAATTAAATCTACCAAAAATTAAATCTACCAAATTATATCTAAGGGATGTCAAACCTTTATTCCATAACGTTTGGTAAGAGCATCGGCAACATGAAATGGCAAAACGTTTGGTCCAACACCACCTACAAAGTCTTTATATAGACGTCCTAGTATCTCATGAGTTGCTTGACGGGCACGAGATGAACGCATCGTAATAGAACATGTGTGTTCTCCAACATAAGACTTAATATGGAACCTTGGATTATCTCCTACCGTTGATGCACGAACCCTCCATTTACATCCTTCCACCCAACACTTAACCGTCAACAATTTTGGCGTTGAATAACCAACATCAAAGTCAAATTTATTTGCAACAGCATGGATCTTCAATCTCGTCTCCAACGCCTCTTTTGTCTCGTAACATTGGCCAACAGCTAAGTCTACGGACTTCATTTCCATATGCAGAAAATCAAGAATTGTTGTTGAACCCCGTTTCTTTGGTGGCAGATTTGGCATATCTTCTTCGTTATCAGAATACTTTCCAGACGTTCCATACTCTTCATCATCAGAACTTGCACCATCCGGGTCTTCGTAATTGTCAAATCTGTATTCCTCATCTTCTTCATCAATTTCATCCACTTCTTCTTCTTCTTTGCATGATGTTCCTGAATTTTTCCCAACTACACGATCACCTTCTGAGTTGGATGGTTTGACATCTTCCACGACATCCCCCGCTTTCTCTATAATCTCCACGCATAAACGAACCGTATCCTTTTGAAATTGTTGCAAAAAACCAGAGAATTGTCTACTCGTTGCCACAAATACTGGAGGTGTATCTTGTGGTAATTTTTGCAAATACTTTTTCACCAACATATAACTCAATTGTACCTCATAATAGCGCTGATCCAATCCAAAATCTTCATAAACCATCCGAAGGAAATCACCAAACAAGGTTTTATGATCCACTCCTAAAATTCGACAGCCTTTTGATTTATCAATCAAGAAGACCCAACGATTTTTCTGAAAAATCCATTTCCCACAAACTAGAATAATTTGCTCCATGGTTGAAGATGATGAAGAGATGATGAAGAAGATTGATGAAGACGAAAAAAAATTCAACATACAATAGAGAAGCTAAAGAGAGAGAGAGGTAGAGTTAGGAAGAGATGAACTTCTAGATCTTGGAAAATTTTGGGCGGCGGCGCACAACCTAGAAGAAGGTACATGGCTTTTTTTTGCAAATTTGAAGTTATTTGGTGGGCAAAATCGTCATTTGTTAATCTTCACTTTTAATAAGTCTGCCGTCAATTACAATGATCAATGTCAAATAAATCTACCAAAAATTAAATCTACCAAAACTTAATTCTACCAAGATCATATATATCTACCAAATTCAGATATATCTACCAACTTCAGATAAATCTACCAATTTATGATAAGTCTACCAATTTCATGTATCCAGAAAGTTTATATAACTCTACCGACTTTTAATAAAACTACCGTCATTAAAAATAAATCTACCGTTTTAAGAATAAGTCTACCACGATAATATTAGTCTCCTGTCATTACAATAAATCTACCGTCACCAAAAAACGAACCATCCGATGATAAGTCTGCTGCCATTACAAATAAGTCTACCCGGAGGATATAAATCTACCATCAAAGGAAATAAATCTACCATTTTGGTCAAATGTCTACCAAAAAGTCAACCGAACGCTCGTTAAATCTACCAACTCTTAACAAATCTACCGTCATTAAAATTAAATCTACCAAAATATTAATAAATCTACCGCCCAAAAACATATCTACCACCTCGTAAAAATATGTCTACCGAAATAAGTCTACCGAAATAAGTCTACCGTCCCGAAATAAGTGTACCGGCCAAAAATAAGTGTACCGGCCGAAAAATAAGTCTAGCGGTCGAAAAATAAATCTACCGGCCGAAAATAAGTCTACCATTAATAATTAAATCTACCGTCAAAGAACGGTAGACTTGTTTATCTGTGCGCGCTGATGTGGATTAAAAATAGTAATGGCAATATCGTAATTACGTTTTTGTTAACAAAGGCCAAAAGGACAAAATTGGTATTTTTTATTTTTTTAGGTTATTCTAGTAATTTAGAAAGATTTGCATTGTTCTAGTAATTAAGACATTTTTAAAGGTTAGTTTAGTTATTC
>PKML01030760.1:0-68457 GCA_002933935.1 Eutrema yunnanense
TTTTTCAGGAACATAAGAACAAAATCTATGATGATATAGACCAGTGTGCTTCTACGGTATTTTCTCGTGCTAGCTCTTTTGTGTTTTAGTACTAGATTAGGCAGTAGCTAGAGTGATTTCAATGCGACATCCCCGTTTTGCCCTTTCTAAAAAAAAAAAAAAGACCCGAAAGGAAAGGAAATAAAAGCCTACGAGTCTTAGAGTAGTCTATATTTTTACCAAGGCAACTATGTTTCAGTATGTGAGGAGTAAGAAGCCGTTCGAATCATTACCCGGAGAAAAATCTAACTCCGGGGGAACGACAGAAAAGTTCTGTCAAAGGGAGAAAAGTCCCGACGAAGGAGGATTTTACAGCAACACTTATGCGAGCAAGGAGTGACTGAAAACTGTGGGTACCAACAGCTCCATCCTCTCTTGCTGTTTTGCATAATATCTAGCATCCTCCGAAGAAAATATGGTAACCCGAAACACTTTTAGCCTCACCTCTAAATTGTCCTTAAATGCCTAGCATCAATTGTCTTGTCTAATATTTTTGGTAAGAATCACGCAATCTTTAATGAATGTTAAGAGCTAGTTGACTGAAAGTTAGGATCTATGTGGTTAGACTTTCGCATGACGGATACCGTGGATTAGCGTTGTAGTACTTTGGTGAGAATTTTCTAGACTATGCCCGATTGATGCATTACGTTGGTTATGGTTTAGAAGGACGGTCACAGAGAATTTTGTTAGTTCCTATATTTCCAAAAACCTCTTTCCGAGTTTAGATTTCTGTTTTGTTTGAGGACAAACAAAGATCTAAGTTTGGCGGAGTTGATAACACCGGTTTTTGACCATTTTTATGGATTACTTTCATATTCTTTGCAGGTGTTTTAACTCCGTTTTCAAGTGATTTTTATATTTTTGAGATTTGAAAGACGTTTCAGGTAACTCGGAATAAAAGAGTACATTTCAGTGCAAAAGTACGTTGTTGGATAAACTTGGTTTCGCCACTTCTGGAGAGCCCGCACCTGCGGCCAGGGCATGTCGCGACCAATTCGACTCGTTTCTTCATCGAGGCCAAAACCGTCATTTTTCATCAAACCCAAAACCTAGAATACCTTAATAAATACTTATTTTATGCCTCTTAGACACACACGTTAGATTATTTTCACGCTTTTTGGCAGAGGCAAACCCCTAGTAACTTGTGTTCTTGGTTTTTCAAGGATTGGAAGAAGGATTCTTCATCGGTGTTCTTCGATAGAGAAGCTTTCTCCATCCCTTTTTATGCACTGTTTTCTTTTGAATTTATTGAATATGTTTACCTCAGCTATGGCTGAGTAATTCTCTTGTTGGGTGAAAGGGGTTTGAAGGGAGATTTATGGCTCGATTCATATTAGGTTTTTAGTCTAGGATACTATTACGGTTCTTCGTTATATCCTTGTTGTTAATGCGTTGCTTGACTAACCATCTTAGCAACTGAAAATAGGCGTTTTAGAGCCACGAGAGTGTTGTATCTAATCTCTTGACCTAGGATAGACGAGCAAATCCGTCGTAATATTTCAAAAGTATACTTACGGAGGAATTGTGGGCTTAAACGACCTTTGAGAGTATCATTCACTTCTTGTGCGGGCGGAGACGAAAGCTACCGTCCGAGTACTGAAATAAGTAGGTGTGTTGGATTACGGGAGTAGACTACACGCAGCGTACGTGTTCCAAGTTCAAAAACCCAAAGTCGACAAAAGTCGCTTAGAAATCCTAGAAATTTCCTCGTAAAAATCGGCCATAAACCCTAGAAAATTCTGGATTGCCCAACGCTTTGTTTAATTTATTCACAACCTCAAAATAATTATTGCTTGCTACTGTTCACTTAGAGTAGATTTATTTTCATTGCTTAACTTAGATTGAATTAAGAAGTTTTATGTATTCATAGTGCTTGGAACTTAACCCATTTGGATTGATACCTCTTATGCTACATAGCATCTAGAGTAATTGATTCTAGAAATGACAAAATCATATAACACACTTCAAAGGAACGCAAGGAAATCAATTCTTATAACAACTTTGGAGGCATTATCACTGCGATTCTTCTACATTGTGGAGTTGACTTCGGGAATGAAGAACCGCTTCCATATGAGAACAAACTAGACCTCGCCGGGCTTCAACAGAAAGGTTATCTCGCTGGTTAGCTTGAAGAGTCCAAGCTTTCCGCTTACGTATTCACGCCACCTTCTTCAAAGGAGACACAATGCATCCTTCTTTCATGCGAGACCCTTCCTCGTTTACATGACGGTAACCCTTATTTTAACCCTCCTAAGGATATGTGGTTCATGCGTACATTGGGAGATCCTATTGTAGGGATTAGCTTCTTCTACAAAGCTCGATCAAAAGCAGCACGCAATTCTTGCCACGTTGTTGAGCCTCGACGCCGCTCGATCTCAGATGCATCATCATTCGGTATTCCTCCTTTGGTTTAGCCTATCACCGCACCAATGAGGAACCGTACGGACCAATGGCTCTATGCCACTATCGTAAAATAACGTGAGGAGAGGATAATTATTCAAGACCAAGTTCGAATTCAAGGAGAGATGATCTCCAAACTCGACAAGGTGGTCAAGAAGTTTGTACCATGTTTCTTCAAGAAATCAAAAACGACCCGAGGAACTGAGCAAGAGGACAACGAGCTAGGTAACCTGAGGAGAGGATAATGTTTTCTGTTTTCGAGCAGACCAAGGCTGCCGATGACGACACCACAAGCTATCCACCACAAGAGGTTGAGTTCGTAGCTGATTCCGACGAGACAGAGGTGCTTTCTCGCGAATTCGACGACAAAGACATTTCATCTTTCTTTTCTGAGACGTTCTTATCCATGTCCCTTCGACATAATTTTTCTTTTATTTATTTTCTCTTTTATTATTATTTTATTTTTTATTTTATCGAGTCTGTTGATATATCATGGTTTTTAGCCCTTTTAGGCCATGATATAAGTCCATTTTATAGAGTCTTTCTACTATTTTGTAGTGTTTTAGAGTCTTTTACAGGTTTTAGCGCGTTTGGAGCATAATTGGAGATATTGGAGCTTTCTGGAGCATTTTGGATCAAAGCTGAAGTTCGTGTAGCTGAGTACCCGATTTGAAGCATCATTGTCGATCGATACTGACGAGTATCGGTCGATACTCACTACAGCAGACACGAGTCGCGACTTTTCCAAGAGTTGAAGAATTGCAATTTGGTCCAGAAGACTTTATTATTTACAAGAAGCCCCAAAACGTGATTTAGGTTATTTAATAGAATTTTACAGCCACTTTAATGGCTATGCTTTATTTTTACTTTGGTTTTGTGAGAGAGCTTTTGAAGGGAGACAAGTCTGAAACTCTGTTCGTCCGAGAAAAGATTTCGAACCCTCTTATTACTCTTTCTATTTTATTTGATGATTTATTCAAACATGTTTATTGTTTCAATTTCCTTGTCTGAGTAGATATCTTGTTAGGTTTAGGGATTCTCATAAGGGATTTTTTTGAATGCTAGGTTGATTGGTTGTTTAGGGTTCATAATCTGAATTAGTTCTTCGCCTTAGGTTGTTCTCAAAGCTAATTCTGGATTGATCACCTAGAACTTAGATCTTAGGTTAATTAATTAGGCACGACAGTGCAATTGAGTAATCTGATAGAACCTAGGGTGAGCAAATTAATTATCCGCAAAGAGATTTGGTTTAATTGATTTGTGAACATATCAAACTCGATATTAAAGCTGATCTGTTCTTATGAATTTGCAATGAGATTTGGGATTCTGAAGTTTAGATTTAGATAATTCTCGCAACGACAGTTGGTTAATTATACTTTATTGATTTGAGTTCAAGAACTGTGCGTAACCTGAACCCTGATTAGTTAGTTCATATGCATTCATTGATTTCCTGAGAAATATCCCTGAACCTATCTTTCTCCATTCGAATTTACAACTCTTTTACAGTCTATTGCTTTTTTGTTTCAACTGAATTGCGTAGCTTGATTCTCATATACATAATCTATTGTGTGTTTCTGTGAGTCCTTGTGATCGACCCCTACTTTACTACAACTACTGCTTTAGTACTTTTAGGGTATTAATTTGAGCATATCAAATTTGGCGCCGTTGCCGGGGATTTAATTCGCCATTAGATTTTACTCTGAGTATTTTGACTAAGTTCGTCAGTATCGATAGATACTACCTAGTATCGGTCGATACTCGTCGTTTTCTTTTTGTTGATATCGATCGACACCACCCAGTGTCGGTCGATACTCATCGTGTTTTTGGTTACTTACGTGTTTGACTCTTGTTTTCAGGTGTATGCCTAATCGTGAAACCAGAAGGAACAAGAGCACTCAGCTAGTTGAATTGTCATTGGAGCAGCTAGCACTTTTGGAACGCACAAACAGAAGAGCAAAGAAACCAGCAGAGATGAACAATCCATTGGTTCTGGTTCGAGATGAAGCTGGTGCTTACAGAGACCAAGAGGGTCACTTGTGCAATGCGCGAGGGCAACGTCTAGATGGAGAGGGGAACATCATTCCACCTGCTCATGTTGTGGAGGAGATTGTCGCTGGGAACGTTGTGGTTAATCGTGGTATAACGATTGGTGAGTACAACAGGCCTGATCAGTTTTATGCAAATCGATCAGCGATTCGTCCTCCTGCGTTTCAGAGGAATGACTTTGAGCTGAAACCTGCATACTAAACTCTTGTGGGTCAACATCCTTTTCATGGTCTTTCTCATGAACATCCCATGGACCATATTGAGAGGTTTGAGGATTTGGTCACTAGCATCAAGATCAATGGAGTATCCTATGATTACCTCTTCTGCAAGCTCTTCCCACATTCTCTTGGTGGAAATGCGACTTACTGGCTGAAGCAGTTACCTCCTGGATCACTGACAACTTGGGAAGAGACTAAGGCTGCTTTCCTGAACAACATATATGATGATGAACGATCCGAGGATCTGAGGAACAAAATCTCCCAATTTTCTCAAGGACCCACTGAGGCGTTCAAGGCTGCTTGGACGAGATTCAGATCATATCAGAGAGATTGTCAACATCACGGGTTTTCTGATGTTCAGTTGATGGGTCTTTTCTTCAGAGGGATTGATTGGAGGCATTAGATGGCTTTGGATGTTGCGCGCAATGGAAACCAGGTATCCCAAGGACGCTTATGTGCTGATTGAGAATTTTGCATCTAGCAACAGCACCAAGAATGCAGATTTTGAGCGCAAGAAGCTAGCTGGTAGCATGGATGGTTCACATATTTCTGAAGTTCAAACCAAGCTAGATTTTCTGATCGGGAAGTCGAAGAAGACTGTACACTTTGCTGATGGAGTCAATAATATTGATGAAGATGAAGTGGAGGATGTTAACTACGTTGGTGGTTCTGGTTTTCAGGGTCAGCGATTTGGGTACAACAACAACCGAAACTTCAACAACAACACTCAACAAGGTGGGTACAAGTTTGAGGGAAATCAATCTAGCTTTGGAGCAAAACAATTCACTCAGAAACCACTTCAGAGCAGCGATTTCACTCGCAATTATGTGAATTCTTCGTACCAACCAATCTCTCCAAAATCCACAGAGAGTAAGATGGAATCCATGCTTGAACAACTTCTTCAGGGACAGCAGAAGTTGCAAGTGGATTTCAATGGGAAGTTTGACTCTCTGTATACTGATCTGAATGGGAAAATTGAAGACATCAATCTTTCCCAGAGGAAGCTGGAAACTCAGGTTGCTCAGACAGCAGCAGCTGTGAAAAGGCAGGAAGGTTTTCTTCCAGGATAAACTGAGAATCCAAGAGCACACATCAATGCCATCACCTTGATACATGAGTATCGATCAATGCCAGCTAGTGGAAAAGAGGTGATACATGAGTGAAGAACAACCCAACTGCAGAGAACTTCGTCGATCTTGCTGAAGATGACGACTGGGATTCTGAAAATCCCCGAGTATCGATCAATGCCAGCTAGTGTCGATCGACACCAATCTAGACACCTGCACGAGGGGATCCAAAATCCCGTGTATCGATCGATACTCCTTTTGTGTCGGTCGATACTGAGGCGCAGGTCGAGAAAGAACCAGAGATTATCAAGGAGAGGGTGTACAAACCCAAAATACCTTATCATATGCCTCCTAAGACGACAAAGAAGGAATGGGAGGACGCCAGATGCAAAGCTATGTTGGATAAGTTGGTTGTGGAGCTTCCTTTTGTTGATGCTATTAAGACTTCTCCAGCTTTTAGGAGGTATGTGAAGAAGATGGTGTCTAGCAATGTGAACCTTGAGGAAGGTTTCATGATGATTACAGCTGAGTGCAGTGCGATTCTACTCAATAAAATTCCCAAGAATCTACCAGACCCAAGGAGTTTTGTTTTGGATTGCACTATCTTCACAGAGAGATTCGAGCGTGCTCTCTGCGATATTGGGTCGAGTGTGAACCTTATGCCACACTCAGTTGCTAAGCAAATGGGGATGACAGATTTCCAGTCTACAAGGATTTCGCTGGTACTTGCTGATCGCTCAGTGCGACTTCCTGAGGGACTACTCGAATATGTCCCAATCAAGATTGGGAACTGCTTGATCCCAACAGATTTCATCGTCCTGAAGTATGATGCTGAGCCTAAGGATCCTCTTATCCTGGGCAGACCATTCCTTGCAACTGTTGGAGCCTTAACAGATTGCAAGAATGGACAGATAGCTCTCAACATCGGTGATTTGGTGATGTCCTTTAACATCGAAAAGATGATGAAGAGACCAACCATCGATGGGCAGACGTTCTATGTGGACACTTTCAGTGACATAGCAGAAGAGTACTTCCTGGAGATGCATCCAAAGGATCCACTGGAGAGAGCAGTGGTCTGTTCAGCCACTTCAGAAATCCAAATGTGCGATGATACTGCTGGATACTCGAAGATGCTCGATTCAGCATCGCCAGTATCGATCGATACTCACCTAGTATCGGTCGATACCCTGCGACTAGAAGTAGAGCTGGCCGAAAATTCTAAGCAAGCTGTTGGGCTTGGAGATTGGAGTGAGAAAAATGCTCCTAAGGTGGAACTCAAGCCACTCCTAGCCGCATTGAGGTATTCTTTTCTTGGTCCTAATTCCACATACCTTGTGATTGTTAATGCTTCTTTGAACAACGCAGATATTACCTTACTGCTGAGCAGGCTGCGAAAGTATCGCAAAGCTCTTGGCTATTCTCTTGATGATATTTCAGGTATAGCACCAGACTTGTGCATGCATCGGATTCACCTGGAGGATGAGTCAAAATCATCAATTGAGTGCCAGAAGAGGCTGAATCCGAACCTGAAGGAAGTGGTCAGGAAGGAAGTGATGAAACTGATGGAAGCATGAATTATCTATGCCATCTCAGATAGTTCTTTGGTTAGTCCAGTTCACGTTGTGCCTAAGAAAGGAGATATAACTATGGTGAAGAACGAGAAGGATGAGTTGATCCCTACACTGGTCACAAGATGTGTATTGACTACATGAAGCTGAATGCGGCTACTAGGAAGGATCATTTCTCGTTGCCATTCATTGACCAGATGCTGGAGAGGTTAGCGAGTCACCCATACTACTGTTTTCTCGATGGGTACTCGGGCTTTTTCCAGATTCCTATACATCTAGAGGATCAGGGAAAGACGACCTTTACATGTCCTTATGGCACATTCACCTACAGAAGAATGTCATTTGGATTATGTAACGCTCCAGCGACCTTTCAGCGATACATGATGTCGATTTTCATAGACATGACTGAGGAGTTTATGGAGGTGTTCATGGATGAATTTTCAGTGTATGGATCGTCATTCAAGGATTGTCTGGCTAACTTGTGCAAGGTGCTTCAACGATTCGAGAAGAAGCACTTGGTTCTTAATTGGAAGAAGTGCCACTTCATGATACAAGATGGCATTGTTCTTGGGCACAAGGTTTCTAAGGCAGGGATCAAAGTTGACAAGGCTAAGATTCAGGTCATGACGAGCCTGTAACCTCCACGATCTGTTTCTGAGATACGAAGCTTCCTTGGTCATGTTGGGTTTTACAGGAGGTTCATCAAGGATTTCTCTAAGCTTGCACGCCCACTCACATCCATGTTATGTAAGGAATTCAAATTTGATTTCACATCTGATTGCCTTGCAGCCTTCGAGGAGATTAAGAAGGCATTGGTGAGTGCTCCTATTGTCCAACCACCTGATTGGAGTTTACCTTTTGAGGTTATGTGCGATGCAAGTGATTTTGCTGTTGGAGCTGTGTTGGGTCAGAGGAAAGACCAGAAGCTCCATGCTATTTATTATGCCAGCAGGACGTTGGATGATGCTCAGCAAAATTACAGCACCACCGAGAAGGAGTTACTTGCAGTTGTTTTCTCTTTTGAGAAATTTCGGTCCTACTTGATTGGTTATTGTTCACTCAGACCATGCTGAAGAACAAGGACCTCAAGCCTCGTCTATGCCGATGGGTACTTTTGCTCCAAGGGTTCGATATCGAGATTAAGGACAAGAAGGGAGTTGAGAATTGGGTTGCTGACCACTTATCAAGATTAAAGGTCGATGAAGTCGTACCTATTACTGATTTCTTGCCAGAGGAGGGTATTTACTTCATTGAAGCTCAGCTTCAAGACTTTTGTCGCGAAAATCTGCAATTTTCACGAATGCAGACCTTCAGTATCGATCGATACTCACCTAGTATCAATCGATACCAGACGCGATTTGGACCTGTTTTGCCTGCAGAGCACTTCGACTCTTATGATGCCTATCTAGCTACTGTATCTAGTCCTGCACGACCTTAGTACGCAGACATTGCTAACTACCTTGCTGTAGAGACTGAGCCAAAGCATCCCACAAAGTATGCGTGGAAGAAGTTTATGCGCGAGATGAGAAGGTTCTTCTGGGATGAGCCTTACCTATACAAGGATTGCTCAGATGGTATCTACAGAAGATGCGTTGCAGAGTCTGAGGTGCCTGCGATTCTTTTTCATTGTCATGGGTCTGAGTATGCAGGACACTTTGCTACTTTCAAGACAGTGTCCAAAGTTCTTTAAGCAGGCTTCTGGTGGCCTACTATGTTCAGAGATGCGCATGCCTATATCTCACAGTGTGATGTCTGTCAGATGAGAGGGAAGATCAGCAAGAGACATGAGATGCCACAGAATTTCATCCTTGATGTTGAAGTTTTAGATTGTTTGGGAATTGACTTTATGGGCCCCTTTCCCTCGTAACACAAGAACAGATACATCGTGGTTGTTTTGGACTATGTGTCCAAATGGGTGGAAGCGATTGCTAGTCCAACCAATGACTCTGCGCTGGTTCTTAAGCTGTTTAAGACCATCATTTTCCCACGATTTGGAGTGCCGTGTATTGTTATAAGTGATGGTGGCAACCACTTTATTAACAAAGTTTTTGAGAAGTTGCTGAAAAAGCATGGTGTTAATCATCGTGTGGCTACTCCATATCACCCTCAAAACAGTGGGCAAGTAGAGGTCTCCAACAGGCAAATCAAGGAGATTTTAGAGAAAACAGTCACTACAAGAAAACATCGTTTTTACGACTGCAGAAGTAGTCGCCAATTAGTCGCTAAAAGGTGTGTTACGACTACTATGCGATTAAACCATGTAGTCGTTAATATTTAGTCGCTAAAGTATGTAGTCGTAAAATTAGTCGCCAAATGCCGACTACATTACGACTAAAACGTGTAGCCGTTTAGTAGTCGCAAATCTTTACGACTAAACGGCGACTGCATTTGCGACTAGGTTACGACTATAGAAAGGGTCTAGATGCAGTCGGATAGTTTTAGTCACTAAATAGTCGTATATTTTAGTAACTATTTACCGACAATTTTACCACTAATGAAACGACTATTTGGCGACTAATAGGAACATCAAGTTTCAAAGATGTAAATATTGTGCGACTAATTAGCTACTCTTTTGCGACTAATTGGCGACTAATTGGCGACTAATAGGGGACTACCTTTGCGACTAGTTAACGACTATGGAAAGTGTATAGATGCAGTCGGAAAGTTTTAGTCACGAAGTAGTCGTAAATGTTAGTTACTATTTAGCGACTATGCTATGACTTAATGAACGACTAATTGGAACATCAAGTTTCGCAGATGTAAATATTTTGCGAAAAATCAGCTGTTCTTATGCGACTATTTGGCGACTAACAGGCGACTGTTTAGTGACTGAAATTGAAATCAAATTAAGAATATGATGTGTCACATTGGTGTTCATTTTGTTTCTCAATTGGTAATCTGTGTTACAAAATTAAAGAAATTTGATTCAAAGTAACATTTGATTAAAAATATTAACTAGAGTACTCAACCTCCATAACAAATGCGAAAACATAAACAAAAATAACAAATTCATGAGTTCACAAGTAGCAAGGTTCAGAAAAGTAAGCACAAAACCTAAGAAGCAGAACCAAAACCAGATGGGGTTGTTCTTGGATTAGGTCGAGGAAGATTGGTTGATGGAAGCAAAGCAATTGTTGCTGGAGCTGACTCAGAAGCCATGAAGTCTAGAAACGCCGGATCTGTTTGTCGCAGGTACTTTTCCACCAAGGATAAGTGCTCTAGCTTGTCGTTTTGCTCAGCCGCAGCTTGGGAGTGCTCTGCTTCACGGACAACAATCTCAGCATCACGCCGTTCATTATAAGCTGCCTGCTCTTCTATTCTCTATTGAGCTTCCTTCAGTTGCTCTTGCAGTGCTATAAACAATGAAGAGTCTCCCGGTTGCTTGCGCTTGCCATTGAGAAGAGTCTCCTTGAGGCTTCCAACTCCATAAGGAGTTCCTCGTGAATCCAACTCAGTGGACTGTCAAAAGTTAGAGAAAAACCTTAATGACAAAATTCAAGACTATATAAATGTGAAGTGTTAAAAATGTTACTTTACCTGAAGAAAGATGCTTGTATATTCATTTGTTGTTAGCCCACGAGGTTGCGAAGCACCGTCCGAAACTTCTGAAGGCTCTGTCACGAGCTCATACAACTTCTCTTGCACCTTCTGCTCATATGTTTGAACGATTTTCTCCGCCTTCCTATCGACATACGTACCATCTGGCCTTGTATGTGTCCTAATGAAAACATCACCAAGACTAACCGGTCTTCCCAATTCCTCTTCCTGCAATGTTACAAAATAAGCAAGGAAAGCAAGTAAACCAGAAACATGAAACCAATGAAACATGAAACCAGAAACATGAAAGCAGAAACATAATTTAAAGTTGTTGAGGAGTAAGAAAAAATTAAAGTAACTAACCATTTCTTGTTGGATTTGTTGATAAGACTTTGGACCTGATATGTTGATGTGAGGACCGAGACCTTTACGGTCAGACATACGAGCATTGGAATAGGTGAGACTCTTGTGATTTGCTTCTTCTGTGTCCCAGTAGTCCGTCATTGTTTTCCAGAGCGTGTCGCCGATCCAATTAGGTCGCTCTCGACTAGTCCTCGCGTTGCTAACCATGTCTTTCATCCGGCGTTGACAGATCTCCTCGAAAAACCCTTGACTGTCCCTGTTATCAAGGGATCCCAGGTGTGGGTTTTCTACAATACAAAGAGAATAGAATGATGTTAGTGAAAACATCACAAGCAAACCTATATGTGAAGGCTATAGGACAGAAAAATGTACCGCGAACTCGAGGAAGTATCTTTCTTGTCTGTCCCGAGGCACACATGTCCAGCCATAGTAGGGTGCATCGAATTTGTTTGTAAACACTTTAGTAATTGCCCGAACCAGATTTGATCCCTTGTCGCGAGTAAACCTGCAAAGACACATGAAATAAAGAAGGACATAATACAAACCAGAAGCATGTAATCCAGAAACATGAAACCCATCAAACATGAAACATGAAACCAGAAAACATGAAACCAGAAATATGAAACATAATTAACCTGGAAACCAGAAACATGAAACCAGAAAAATGAAACATAATTAACCTGCAACCCAGATACATGAAGACAGAAGCATGTAAGAGATATCTCTTACATGCATTGTGAGCAATACTACACATTACAGATTTGACAAGACAATTAAGGAAAGAATACAATCAAACATGAAACATGAAACCAGAAGCATGTTTCTACACTTAGACACCAAACTGACCCTAAGATTAACCAACCGCAACAGAAAGACAATGACTGGAAGCTAAGCCAATAAGCAAAGGCAACAGAAAGAGAAGCTTTGTTACCCCATTAAAACAAACCAAGAAACAAACACTTACAATCCAACACTTAGCTAGAATCTAACACTTATAATCTAACACTTAGCAGAAACAAACCAAGAAACCAATCTTGAGATGCGATAAACTTACCAGATATCAGTTAAGAAACAGCTAGAACAATACAAATAAGAGACCGCTTGGATGTAACACTTAGCAAGAGCCGACTGCAAAAGACAGTAATCTACCAAAACAGCTAGAACAATAACGATTCAAATCAGCTAGAACAATAATCTAACACTTAACAAGGGACAGTGGTGAACAATACAATCCCATTTACTGAACAATCTATGATACAATTACCAAGTCAGATTAACTGATCAATACAATCGTATTTTACCAGATGCGATACAATTACCAAGTCGAGTTCGGCGTTGGTGTGGGGGAGAGGACGGTGGTGAACTTATCCCGGTCTGGCACCATAAGCAGAGCATTCAGAGCCCGGAGCGTGTCGCCAAGGAGATCCGGCAACACTGGAGCACTTTCGTCATGGCAGCTGTGTCCTTGAGAAGAAGGATGACTCTGACCATGAGAGTCACGAAGTGGTGACCCAGGAGCTTCCTCCAGTGGAGCCGAAGCAGTCGCAGGGAGGTCTTGTCCACGGTGTTGAGGAATGGAGTTTTCGAAAAGTTGTTGTGGCGGTGGATAGCTCCGGATAGTTGGTGTTGACGTTGTCGATTTATCGTGGACAGGGAGTTGAGGTGGTGCCGGCGTGAAATTGTACTGCTGCGGTACATGGTTGGGTGTTCGCGATGAAGACGCGGAGCGATTTGAACCTCCGGCTCTCTGAGAGACGTTGGGAACGATTTTTCTCTTCTATCCGCGACGGCCCTTCTCGCTAGGCATCGTGTGATCTTCTCTGATATATGAAGTAGATGAGTTGAAGAACTGGAATCGAAGTTGAATCGAAGAAGTTTATAGCAAAAGGGAAACGAAGGAGAGGAATGGAAAAGGAATCGAAGACGAAGGGGAAGAACAAAACGCTTGACTTAGGGTTCCGTAGTTAGGTTCGCGGGCTTTGTGGGAAATTATGTTCTGTTTTTGCGAAATTGGTTTGGGCCTCAACCCAAATTTTTATGTTTTTGTGTTTAGTAGTCGTAACTTAGTGGCTAAACCTGAGATATTTATTGTCTCACGCATCCAAACTTTTTACCTACACATAAAAAAAAAAAAATTTAGATAGGAAGTGAGATCAGCTTTCTTAGATCAATCTGTAGAGGTAAAATCTAGCCCGCAAATCGTGGGTTCATAGATCAATCTGGACAAATATTTGATATGATTTTGTTTTATTTCTGAAATTCTATTGTTCTTTTGTTGTTAGGCCAATTTGTTGTTGTCGGAGAGGAGGCTACGACAACCATACCAAACATATGCTTAGAGTGGTCATTCCGGTGGATCTACAATGGAAAAGAATACAAGATCTTAAGGTAAAATCCCGACCGCAATCATTCATGTTTTAATGTCTACTTTGCTCTAGATAAGATATGACTTGAAAACATAAGTACTTGAAAACAGAATGACTTGAAAACAGAATTATAATTTTTTAGCTTGAAAACATAATTAGTACTTGAAAACATAATTACTTCAAATAACAACAATATACGAAATGAGTTTTAAGTTCACGACCAACAAAATATCCAAATAACAACAAGAACCAAAATATCCGAATATTCGAGACAATGAACAAGATAAGATGAAGCAAGATTTAAAGGTGTAATGGCTTAAATCCAATCTTGTGTTCATTGTTGTAACTTTCAGGCAGAGGATATGGGTACCTGTAAACATTTAAAGTTTTACAAAATTAGTAAACAACATCAAATCAGAAACTATAATATTCAAACTCAAATCAACATCAAAATTAGTACAAATTTCTATCCTATAATCTGAAACTAGAATCTTCTGCAACTATAATCGTCAACCTCACTTCTGAAACTCTAATCTGAGTTTACTGTCCTATAATCTGAAACTATAATATTCTGAAACTAAAATCGTCAACCTCACTTCTGAAACTCTAATCTGAGTTTTCTGTCCTATAAGCAGAAACTATAATCAACCTGCAAACTCAGTACAGTTTACTGTCCTATAATCTGAAACTATAATATTCAACATCAAATCTGAAACTATAATCTGAGTTTTCTGTCCTAAACATATATCTTACCCGTTCATAAATGAGTAGAGTTGTGGGATACTATAATCTTCAGCCTCTATATTGGAAAGGCCTTCTTCTGCTGTTAGCCATGTATGACCTATAGTTGAAAGAGTTTGTGGTTGTTAGTAAGGTCGTTGATATAACAGAAAATAGACAATGATTAACAAGATAAACTGACCACATAATTTTTGTACACGGAAACAGCGTAGAACACAGAAAATGTGCCATGAATTAGCACTTGTAAAACTTTAGGATATGAAGTCAGCAAAATCACCATATGCCACACACTCTAACCCATTAAACCTATCATATAGGAATATGAAGTCAGCCAAATCACCATATGCCAAACTTGAGAATTAGATTTCACTTACTCCCTGTCTCGGATAGTAAACTCAACACTTGATTTCATCCTTGAAATCTGATAAGAAGATTCATCCGACCATCTTCTTTTCTTCTTTCCAACCCACGTTATTACTCCTATAACGTCTATAACAACAAAAATATGACTATATAAACAATACAACATATTATGATCTAAATCAATAGTTTCTGAATCTAAATGAAGATACCTATAGGATAGCGTTCTGTAATAGGGCCTCGGATGATGTCGAGGAAGGGAGTGAAAACCAAGAAATTAGAGTAGTTTGGATGATCTTTGAGTAAGGTGAATTCTGTGTCATCCATGAAATAAATTTGATAGGAGTGGCGATTAGTTTTGCCAAGAATATCGGCAAACATTACATGAAAACCCTTGAGTGACAACCAGTAACGTTTAAAGTGCTTCACCCATGAAAACTTTCTCAATGTCTGAGAACCAGAAACGTCTGCTTGAATTCTTGTTCCCTGAAGACAAAATAGTTAATTTTTAGAAGCACTATAAAAGAATAGAAGATAGATGAAGCTACCTCTTCATCACAAAGTAGTAGCTTCATAGATGGTCCAGACAAATCACAGTCTCTGGTCCAAGCACGCAGGATCTTCACTTTCAGATTCCAAAGAGTTTTTTTGTGATGATTTGTGATATTAAGTGGGAAGCTTGGGTTGCCATTTCTGCAGTTTTGAGTATTTTTTTTCTGGAGTTCTGAGTATATTTTTCTTTTTCCGCAGGACAATATGTAAATTTTAGGGGTTGCCGAAGAGTTTAGAAGCGGGAGAGTCGAGAAAAGCCTAAAAAGGAAGATACAGTTGCATCGGTAAGATTCTCAACTGTCATTTACACTTCCCATTTTTCAAAATGGCAATGATTCACTGCAGGAAAAATTTTGAGATATATTTATTGTTACATTACTAGGCAGAAACCGAAGAGTTTCGAAGGGGAAGAGTCGAGGAAGCCTAAAAAGGAGGAAACAGTTGCATCGGTAAGATTCAATTGTCATGTACAAAACCAATTTTTCAACTAAGGCAATGATTCACTTTGATTTTATTAGAAGATTATGTTAATATATATATATATATATATATATATATATATACCAACATCATATCCTGACAGAAAATCTGCATCAATATATATATATATATATATAATATATAATTGTAATATATATCATGAGCCAAATATTGTTATAAAATTGTGATGCAAGGACATAACATATTAAGGAAAAGGAAGAGCCCAATTTTGCATCAGGTTTACGTCAGTACCGAGTTCCTGGGATGTTTTAGAGATGTTGTAATTGACTGAACCGGTTTAGTTAGGGTCATTGGTACAAAGATCAAAATTTTAAATTATGTTGACAATAATTTGAGTTGTTGATTAGAATGGTTAATTGGTTCTGTTAAATTAATTTGAAATTTTTTGAGTTGTTGATTAGAATGTTATGTTAAATTAATTTGAAAACTTTATTTTTGAGTTCAATAATGTAAACGACACATTTAAGTGAATTTTAGTTTTCAAATATGACATAAATAACATAATTAACATTATCACATAAGTAATATAGTTAATTAGTAGGGTTCTTCGTCATCTGGTTCTTCATCAGAAGATGACAAATTACACCGAAATTCATCTTCTGGTTCTGCATCTCCGACATCGTAATCGAGGTTTATTGGGTTTACTCCTTGTACGAAATTGTCGAGTTCGAGATCGTCAATTGTAGTCATCAATACAGCATCATCATTTTCGTTTTGCAGAAGAGTCGGTTCTTTTTTATCATATTCCCCTGAAATATTTCCCCTAGGATTCACTTTTAGAACATTGAGCCACAACTGCTTCGGTTTCTTTCTGTATGGGTACGGAATATAACAAACTTGCTCCGCTTGCGATGCTGTTTTCAATAGAAGTTATACATATGGATATATATATATATACGATCTCGACATAAATAAAATGCTATATATATATATATAAGTACGTACCTAGAATAAATGGTTCGTATTTATTGTATTTTCTCGATGAAAGAACGTCTACACCGCCACCATTGCTCCTCCGAGTGCCTCTACCGATAACAGGGTCATACCAATTACACTTAAAAAGTGTGATTCTCAAATTGACCATCCCCTCGTACTCGAGTTCTATGATATCAGTTAAGGTCCCGTTGAAATACGCTTCATCAGATGCATCACTGTAATTTACACCTTTAACACTTATCCCATAGTTACATGTCTTTTGTCCAGCGCCGTGATTTTGCGTATGAAACAAATAGCCTCTTGTAAAATACATTGGCCATGTTTTGGCCTTATTCAAAGGTCCATGTACTATATCTTGAACCCAAGTAGGAAATGGATTCGTGGCGTTCCAATAAGCAACCTGCATATATATAAACAATAGCATCAATATTTATAAGTAGAAATGTATGAGTCGTTATGAATATTATTTAGACATACATATTCTTTCACCACTATATGATATTCGTCAGCTCTTTTCGCGGAGAGTTCTTTTTCGGATAATCCTGTGTATTTTGCAGAAATATAGTCCTCGAACAAACTATACAAGACCAACACAAAAATAAATTAATATAGTGGAATATTTATTAAAACACATGGTGCGAGAGATGCCAACTTATATACCTCTCAATTGGTTGAAAATAGTCACAATTTCGTAAAACATATGCATGTGCGCATTGATAATCTCTTTCCGAGAGCCATATTTCTTGCATTTCTCCACTTGGACGGCCTACGTGCGTAAATATAGAAGGTACCCCAGGGACATCATATACGGGGACTTCACCTTGATGGAATCTTGTTAACCTGGCCGAATGAGTGAAAAGTAATTCACATTAAAATACATAGCATGTGTATACAATATCAATGGCATTGTGGACATGAAGTGATTGACTTTAGCTTTTACCTTGATTTCGTTTGTATATTCGCGGCAAAGTAGTGCTCTGAGAAATAACCAATCTCGTCATTGATATATGATTCAATAATCGATCCTGCCGCATATCTTTTGTTCTTTGCTTTCCCTTTCAACTTTTTGAAAAACCTTTCAAAAGGATACATCCACCTATATTGCACAGGGCCTCCTAATTCAGCTTTATAGGGGAGATGTATAGGCAGGTGCTCCATCACATCGAAAAATGAAGGTGGAAATATCTTTTCCAAATTGCATAGGATCAAAACCATGTTATGTTTTAGAATTTGAACGCGAGTTTTATGCAAAGTTCTCGAACATAAGTCCCGGAAAAATGCTCCAACCCCTACAATATACGTGAAAATTTCGGAGCGGTTACTATATAAATTACTATAATAAAATTATTTAAATAAATTGTCGTAAATAATTAATACCTGATAACACAAGGTGGACATTCCGGTCTAGGAGGTCTGCAAAGATAAATCGAAGTAACCGCTCCATAAAAACATGGCAGTCATGACTCTTCATGCCTGACAACTTTTAGTTGTTCATATCAACACAAGTCGCTAAGTCTGAGGAATAACCATCTGGGAATTTAACTGCATGTTTCACACATTTTAGTAAACTTTTTCTGGCTTCTTCTGTCAATGTGAAGGCTGGGAAAGGAGCTTTACCCTCACTATCAATATGTAAGTGTGGCCGAGAACAAAATTGTTCAATATCCAATCTTGACATGATGTTGTCTTTCGATTTACCCTTCACACTCATAAGAGTATTCATGATGTTGTCAAAACAATTCTTCTCTATATGCATCACATCAAGACAATGTCTGAGATTGAGGTCCCTCCAGTACGGTAGCTCCCAGAATATGCTTTCTTTTTGCCAGTTATGTTGCTTCCCATAGCCCGACTTCTTCTTCTCGTGCCCGTTTCAACCAACGTCCTTTGTTTTTGATGGATTTACACCAGCCAGTCGCTCGCAATAAACTTGCTCACCGGTCAAAGACTGAGGTGGATACTCTCTCGAAGCGTCTTTTCCCGTAAGGAAGTCTTTTTTATTCCTCCTCATTGGATGACCATGAGGAAGAAATCTTCGGTGACAATCAAACCAACACGTCTTCCTTCCCTTAGGTAGATAAAAAGACTTTGTATCTTCCATGCAAATTGGACAAGACAATTTACCATGGGTTGTCCATCCGGATAACATGCTATACGCCGGAAAGTCGCTTATCGTCCACATTAGCACTGCTTTTAGATTGAAATTTTGATTCAAGGATACATCGTATGCATCGACGCCATTAGACCACAACTCTTTTAACTCCTCAATAAGAGGTCGGAGGAAGATATCGAGACTAGCACCACAAAACAAACATTTATCTTCTTTCTCGTCATCTTTCCAGAAGATCATACAATTGTTAATACAAACATCCATTGTATGATATGGGAGGCCTAAATTGCGCATCAATTTTTCTGTCTCGTATTGTGATCCGGTTGACTTGTTTCCTTCTGGTAAATAGTCTGTCAAGATTTCGCAAACCGAATCGACTAACTTTTCACTCATATTATATTTTGCCTTATTTTGCATGACTCGAGCAGCTAAGGATAACTGCGAGTGACCTTCACGACAACCATCATATAATGGATTATTTGCACCTTCTAACAAGCCGTAAAATTTCTTTGAATGGTTACGTACCGGTTCTTCTACATTCTGATAACTACCATCCTGATGATAGTTATCAAAACTCACGTTATGACGAAATGCATCATTCACCATATCCACATATCTATCTTCTACTACATTCCCCATATTTTTTTCACTCCCACTTATATATGGCGTATCAACATTACTCGATCCTAAATCCATATTGATTTCTTCTCCATGCTTATACCAAACATAATAATCTGGCATAAATCCTCTGCTATAAAGATGATTCCAAATTCTTGTCCCCGGGATTAATTTCTCGTTCTTGCAAACACTACAAGGGCAGAAAAACTTACCGCCATTACTCTGTGATAGAGGCTGGCTATTTGCAAATGTCATGAATCCATCCACCCCCGTTCTAAACTCTTCCGAGAAATTTCCCGTCTCTTCATTGAACCTCTTATACATCCACTCCTGGAAATTATTAGAATTAAAATTTCCCGACATTATATAACTGAAAAATAGAATGAGGAGAAGATATATGTTTGATTTTGTGTTGAAGATCGAATGAGGAGGAGAAATGGGATGAATTGAGCTTATATAGACATTTCTGCCGACTAAATAGCTACTACACGGCGTCTAAAAGGCGGCTACATCTTGTAGTCGCAAAAAATCGTTACACCAACCCCAAAACGAATAACACGTGTTTTTCACCGGTCTTTACGACTAATTACAGACTGCTATGCGACCCTCCGAAATAGTCGTATATTGATCGCCAAATGGCGACTATTATGCGACTCATGTTACCCATCGGCAAATGAGTCGTAAATCAGCGATCCGCCGAAATAGTCGTATATTAGTCGCTAACGTAGCGACTATTAGGCGACTATTATTTCCCGACTGTAATGTAGTCGCATATTAGTCGTCATATATCGACTATTATAGCGACAATATTGTTAGGTCGTAAAATTGCGACTCAATTACGACCAAATCGTATTAGTCGCTATATAGTCGGCCAATAGTGGCTAATTAGTCGCAACGTTTAGCGACTAATCGTTTAGTCGCCAGTTGTAGTCGTAAAAACGCTGTTTTCTTGTAGTGAGTGGGTACTTCTAGGAAGGATTGGTCTACGAAGCTGGATGACGCGCTATGGGCTTATAGGAATGCTTTCAAGACACCGATGGGTACTACACCGTTTCACTTGCTGTAATGCAAAGCATGTCACCTTCTAGTGGAGATCGAGCACAACGCAACATGAGCGACGAAGTTGCTGAACTTCGACATCAAGCATGCTGCTGAGAGGAGATTGATTCAGCTGAACGAGTTGGATGAGATTAGGCACCACGCCTACGAGAACTCGAAGCTGCACAAGGAGAGATTTAAGGCCTATCATGATAAAAAAAAACGTTGTTTTCTCTAGACATGACGAGCCGAACGACCAGGTACTTCTGTATAACTCTCGTTTGCAATTGTTTCCTGGTAAATTGTGTTCTCGTTGGTCAGGTCCCTTCACAATCAAGGAGGTCAGACCACATGGTGCCGTTGTGCTGATTAGTCCTACAGGCGATGAATTTACTGTCATAGGACAGAGGGTGAAACACTATTGGGTGAAAGCCGAGATTCTAACAGGGCAGATAATGCTTCTGGATGATGCACCCACAGCCTGAATGGCGGTACAGTCAAGCTAATGACGTTAAACGAGCGATTGGTGGGAGGCAACCCACTGGTGAGTCTGTTTTTGAGTCTTTTCCTTTCTATTTTTCGTTTTGTGTTTGTGTCAGGATAAACAAGGAGCAAAAATTCGAAATCACCTGAGTATCGATCGATACCCTATTAGTATCGGTCGACATCCTACGCGAATGAGAAAATTCATCATGTCGACTTAAGCCTGGTATCGATCGATACCAGGCCATGTGTCGGTCGATACTAGATGTTCCAGCCAGGTAACTTCTTGTTTTTCCCAATTCTATTCTATTCTTTTGCTTTCTTTTACTAACTCTAGGCTAGATAACACTGGGACAGTGTTATTCAAGTCTGGGGGAGGTAGTCGCTGACTTAATTTTTGTTTTTCTTAGAGTTAGTCGTTTTTCAAAAAAACATTATTGAGTCAAAACGTTGTTGGAGACTGTGATCTTTTTCTTGAATCTATTGATCTGACCTTGCTTCTAAGTGACCATTGTTACAGAATTAGTTCTAGATCGGACTAATGAAAAATCTAAAGGCTGGCCAATCAACTAGAAGACACTCATGTTTCCAGCAAAGTTCTTTAAAGCCTGAGCCAAACTTTTGCACTTCATTGATGTGGTTAGTATCCATAGAGCTTGATTCCTCATTCGTATCTGACAAAGGAACTCACGTGTTTAAAATAATGGTATTTCTCTCCCTGTTACAAGTTAATAAGATGCTTTAAAAGATGAGATGATTTTCTTCTGAGTAGAGGGTTATGAAAATTTCCAGCGATCCCATTATTCTACTTCAGAGGAGATGATCACACAAAGGTGGAAGCGAGGTTAGGAAAATTTTCTGTGATACCATTATTCGCTTACACCTTTGATTACTTTTGAGAGAAGAACCAGGGATTCGGTGGCGAACACTATCAATACTCGCGTTTCGAGCCTTAATTTGTATATGCAAGAAACATAATGAGAAATAAGTCTGGGGGAGAGAAATAATACCAGAAAGTGTGAAATTGGGTGGTTCATTGTCATGATATTGTATGGGAAAGAATCTAGAAGGTTCTTGATGTTAATCTCAGCGATGAAACTGGCAAGGAAGGCTTGATTGAACGATGTTGTGAAATAATGTGTGTAGTCTGGGAAGCTGCGAATGTCTACGGAGAAGTACATGGTGGTTAGATCAAAAGCTGGTCAGGTGATATGTGGAGCACTAAGGAAAATGGTCATTGTAATGTTTCATGAACAGGTGAGTCTCCGCGTTTTCAAACATCTTTCACTGGTTTAGTCTTCTATTTGCTTGAGGGCAAGCAAATGCTAAGTCTGGGAGAGTTGATATATAATGGTTTTTACCCCTTTTAGGCCATGATATAAGTCTGTTTTATAAAGTCTTTATACTATTTTGTAGTGTTTTAGAGTCTTTTACAGGTTTTAGCACGTTTGGAGCATAATTAGAGATATTGGAGCTTTCTGGAGCATTTTGGATCAAAGCTCAAGCTCGTGTAGCTGAGTACCCGATTTGAAGCATCAATGTCGATTGATACTGACGAGTATCGGTCGATACTCACTACAGCAGACATGAGTCGCGACTTTTCCAAGAGTTATTATTTACAATTTGGTCCAGAAGACTTTATTATTTACAAGAAGCCCCAAAACGTTATTTTGGTTATTTAATAGGATTTTACAGCCACTTTAATGGCTATGCTTTATTTTTACTTTGGTTTTGTGAGAGAGCTTTTGGAGGGAGACAAGTCTGAAACTATGTTCGTCCGAGAGAAGATTTCGAACCCTCTTATTACTCTTTCTATTTTATTTGATGATTTATTCAAACATGTTTATTGTTTCAATTTCCATGTCTGAGTAGATCTCTTGTTAGGTTTAGGGATTCTCATAAGGGATTTCTTTGAATGTTAGGTTGATTAGTTGTTTAGGGTTCATAATCTGAATTAGTTCTTCGCCTTAGGTTGTTCTCAAAACTAATTCTGGATTGATCACCAAGAACTTAGATCTTAGGTTAATCAATTAGGCACTTGAGTGATCTGATAGAACCTAGGGTGAGAAAATTAATTATCCGCAAAGAGATTTGGTTTAATTGATTTGTGAGCATATCAAACTCGATATTAAAGCTGATCTGTTCTTAGGAATTTGCAAAGAGATTTGGGATTCTGAAGTTTAGATTTAGATAATTCTCGCAACGACAGTTGGTTAATTATAATTTAGTGATTTGAGTTCAAGAACCGTGCGTAACCTGAACCCTGATTAGTTAGTTCATCTGCATTCATTGATTTCCTGAGAAATATCCCTGAACGTATCTTTCTCCATTCGAATTTACAACTCTTTTACCGTCTATTGCTTTTTGTTTCAACTGAATTGCTTAGCTTGATTTTCATCTACATAATCTATTGTGTGTTTCTGTGAGTCATTGTGTTCGACCCCTACTTTACTACAACTACTGCTTTATTACTTTTAGGGTGTTAATTTGAGCATATCATCTGTCCGCTCCCTTATATAGCTCACTTTCACACCGAGACGGTGCGAAGTAAGTTTTGGGGGGGGGGGGGGAGATATATCGTTTACTAACGTATTTTATTTTTTTTTTATGTTATTTTTATTTTTCTTAAGTCATTTTAATAATATTTTTTGAGTCGTTTTATTGAGTCAAAACTATTATGTTGGAAATTATGAATTTTTCTTAAAGATTGACCGTTAGTGACTGTTCTAACAGAGATTGACCACATATTTTTACTAATGGAAAACCCGGGAGTGGACCAACCTACCATAAAAACGCCCAATTCTATAAGGGAACCGAAGGATTTAGCGTTGACTTCAACGTAATTTTTCTCATCTTGGGGCTTGGTATACATCGATCAAGACACATTTTTCATGCATGCCATGACAAGTCTGTGTGAGTACAGTTTTCCTCTCTCTTCTCTTCAGTCAAGTACTTCAATGCATAAAGGATATTGATGGCGCGGAAGTGAACCGGGGATTCAGTGGCAAAAACCATCAATACTCGTGTCTCATGAAAGTATGCCAAAAATGAGTGAACTGGGAATTCGGTGGCAAACACCATCAATACTCGCATCTCATGGAAACTTATCCAAAGAGGTGAACCAGAGATTCGGTGGCCAACACCATCAATACTCGCGTCTCGTATTCCTTGATCCCGTGAAACAAAAAGAAAAATAGGAAATCAATCTAAGGAAGAGAGAAAATGGGAGAGGAAAGAAACTGAAATTAAGATTGTCTGGGTAAGCAGGAAACTTGATTAAGGAAAGTCTACAATTTCTTTGATCGATACCCCCTCGATGAGACCGCATGCTAAAGCGAGCGGATTGATAATCCAAACTCTTGGATTTTAAATTTATAACCTAAAAGTTCTGAGGTATCGATCTACAGAAAGGGAAAGTTGTTTTATGAGACCTTAGACACATAATTAGCAAGGAAGTCTAGAACGAGAATAAGTTTTATAGGGTTTTTGTCACGAAAATTGTAAAGAACAAAAAACGGAAAATTGCTTGAAAACAAGGTATGGAAATCGATGGTATAAACCAAAAGGAAAAACAATTTGTAAACAATAATAAAATGGTGTTGGGTCGACATGGATATCTTAGGGCATGCTCGATTCAATCACGCCCCTAAGATCTTAGTAACACGATTCTAGATTTCCACTCCACGAACTGAACTGAATAAACGGAGTAGTCTACTTTACGCACCAACAATCTATATACTCGACCAGTAGCTTTCGTCTATGGCCGCACAGAAAATCGTGTTGTTCGCGCTGGTTCTTCTTAGTTCACGGCACTCCGTTAGTATACTTTCATATCTTACGACGTGACCCACTCTTATAGATGAACAATTCAGGAATTTAGTCTTGAAACTACAGATATGCAAAAACCGTAATAAAAACATGTAAAAGCAAATGAAACACTTATTAAACTGTTCAAAAATATATAGTAAAATGCGTAAAAATGGTGTTATCAACTCCCCTAGACTTAGACTTTGTTTGTCCTCAAACAAAACAAAACCAAAGCGCGGAAAGATCAAACAAAAATCATAGGAAACTAGAACCATCGAACTACATCAATCGCAATTTAGCCTAGAAAATTATCACCAGAAGTTTGTGTAACACTAGTCCACGGTTTCCGTCATACGAAATATAAACTTTCAAAATCCAAAATTCAGGCCAACTAACTCTCTAAATTCATTAAGTGCAAACGTGAACTTCTCATCAAAAGGATCAAACCAAGACAATCGAGGCTAGGTATTAAAGGCATTTAGATGTGAGGTTAATAGTGTTTCGGGTTACCGTAATTTCGCCGGAGGGTGCGCGAGATATTATGCAAAACATAGAGAGAATAAACCTATTGAGAACCATAGCTTCTAGTAACATCTTCTTGCGTAAAAATGTTGCACTTCCTCTTTTCTCCAAAAACAGAAGTTTTATGTCATTCCCCCCAGACTTATAATTTTATGTGGGTTTGGAATGACAGACCTCTCAAAAACGAACCATAGATGCCTCAGATGTATTTCAGCTAACCTAGACTCTTTTTAGGCTCTAGTTTCCTTTCCCTTCCAATTATTTTCGATTTTTTTTTCGATAGGGAAATCGTCTTTAATTGAGATAGAGTCTTTGGGGCACACAAATATACCATGTTTTTGAGTTTTCCAAGGCATAACCAATCAATCGTCTTTGTTGAATTCACCTCCACCAATCGCGTATAATCTTCGTCTTTAGTGACGAGAAAATGTGTTTTTCCTCCCTCTCCGGCGTTTTTGCACATATCTACACATAAGACACAAATAGAGAATGCATGAGGTCTGAACAATGGTTAAGTTTTGGGTGGGGTACCAACTAAAGATGAGCTGGCCATTCAGGTACGACAAAGAGTGGTAAAAGGTAAAAGAACGTCCTGAATGTATGATTCGTTATCTTTGCCTAAACCTATGATGAGAAAATTAAGTCAAGTTAAAGTCCAAATATAATAAAGTTAGTATATTCCATCCTAAAGAATCTTTACGGTCTAAATTCCTCTGGGAATTTCGCATTAACAGAAACTCTAGCTACCACCTAGTCTATAACCAAATTACGAAAGAGCATGTTACTAGGAAATACCGTAGAAGTACACTGGTCGGTTATCGTCCTACTTTTATTGAAAAACTTGAAAAAAAAATAAAGAAAGCGTCAAAATGCAAAGATTCATGAAAGAAAAGATGATTAGTAAGGGATTGAATCATCCCCCATACTTAAATCACATTGTCCCCAGTGTGAAATAAATAGAGTAAAGACGAGAAATAGATGTATGAAAAATTGAAAAAGTTTCGGAAAAAAAGAAAACTTACCTGGATGTGGGAATGGATTGGTGGTGGGTGGGGAATGGTAGATGGTGTTGTGGTGATGGGGGATGGGGAATGGGTGTGGGGGTGATTGGGAATTGATTTGAGTCGGTCGGGGATCGAAGCAAATCGATCGCGAATGACTGGGAGCTGGCCGCGGATCAAAGGGTTTCGACCACGGTCAAAAGGGGGCTTCGCCGCGGCTCGGTGGAACGCACCCGCGGTCGATGGCTGGTTCACCGCGGGTCGGTGGGACGCACACACGGTCGATGGCTGGTTTGCCGCGGGTTGGTGGGACGCACCCGCGATCGATCCTCTTTTGCGGTCAAGTCCTTCCTCGCGGTTCGGGCAGCAGCTTCGAACCGTGCCTCCATCTTTTTGTCTTTTCATTTTTTGATGTTTTGATTTTTTTTGGGTTTTTTGATTTTTTTGTTTGGAAGGTGAAAATAAGAAAAAAAAAAAACATTAATAAAAAACTAAAAATAAAAACGTACCTAAAATGGGTTGCCTCCCATTGAGCACTTTTGTTTATTGTCGTTTAGCTCAACGTCGGTAGCTAGACGACATTAGTCATAGAAAGACAATGTCTTTCGACAAGTCTTCTTTGATCTCCTTTCGGTTTCCTCGTCATGTGACTCATTGCTCCATAGTGAGTCGGGATCGGGGTCCTTCAATTTGAGAAGTCCTTCTTTCTTGAGATTGAACGGGACAGCTTCGTAGAACACGTCTTTGTCAATATTAACAAAGGAAACACATTGATTTGGCCAATCCATGATGGCTCCGACGGTTGACAATAAATGCCACCCTAGAATTACCGGTGTAGAATCAACTTTCGTCGCTTTGACAATGTAGAAGTCGACGGGGGCAATGCAATCTCCGATCCTTACGGGAATATCATAGGCGATCCCCTTAGGTGTAGCAGAATATTCATCAACCATGTTGATTTTTGTTCGGGTACGATGCACGTTCTTGATACCGAGGCGTTTGGCGGTTGATGTTGATATGATGCTACGGCATGCTCCAGAGTCGCAAAGATTTTCTTTATACTCGACTCCTCAGATGCTACAAGTGATTAGAAACTGATTTTTTCTTGAATCTTATAGAGACTTCGAACGGGTCTTCCATTCATATCATTTGCAAAGAGATCTTCTATCTTCTAAACGTATTATTTGCTTTCACAAAAGAAGTGACCAATCATGTGGTCCATGCACGCTCTAGCAAACGTGGTTCCTCGAGGTAGACCACGAACCACGCTATTGAATTCCTCTAACTTTTCCCGGCTAATCTTGTCCGGGTAACTTTTGTGTTTCTCGTGATGAAATATACAAATAGCATAAGACGTACCATATGGTGTTGTCGAATGCCTTGCTCTCGTAAAGTAGTTGTGAATGTCTTCTCTACTCTCCTTGTTGTATCGGAAGAATGTTTGTAGACAACCTTCTTCCCACACGTCCGAGAAAGGTTCATACATCAGGATCGATTTCACAGAATTTTTAGATTCGATAAATATTTCTCGGGAGATGTTTTGTGTTCTTGGCTCCTCAGGTATTGGACATGCAGGAGGTGTTGGTTCAAAGGGTGAGCCATACATCGAACTAAAATCAGATTCGCGGAAGAACAACCTTGGGACTTCTTCTTCGGAGTATTGTTCCTCGATTTCCTCGGGTGATTGAGTAGACCGAACCATGTTGAAAGCTGCATATAAGTCTGGTTCCAAGTCACTTGAAGGGTTTGTTGAAGCTTAAGAATCAATGGAGAAGACGGCTTGCTCGAAGGAGGGTGAACGGGACTCGAGAGGTCCAAGGAGAGGTGAGCAGGAGCTTGCCACGGGTCGAGGAGGTGGAGCCGCGGGTCAAGAGGACGCACCCGCGGCGAAAGGTGGTTTGGACGCGACAAGGAGGGGGTTGCGATCACGGTGAAGGGGTTTCGTGGGGACTTGTTTGGTTCATCGTCTTCTTTATCTCCATCGTTGTTTTCTTGTTCTAGAGAGTCATTGGGCTTCTCCTCTAGGTCAAGGGCAGGAACATCAAGTGTTGTGGCATGCTCCTCATGGTTTTTAGAAAGTTTCTCCACTTTTTCTTCCACTTCATCGATAGCATAAATGATTCGATCTTGTGTAAGATTGAGCTCTCTCGACTTGTCTCTAACTTCTCCTACTCCTTCCCACAACTCGGGGGTGTGGTCGTAGGCGGTGTTCTTGTCATCATTGATAGAGTTATCCGAGTCTTCAAGCTTATATTTTAAAGTACGTACCTAATCATTAGCTTTTCGGATATCGAACTTTTGTCTTCCTTGTTCTTCTTCAACGAGTTTCATCCTCTCGTTGAGTGTTGCAGCGTCTTTAAGGGTATGTTCTTCAAGGATTTTGAAGTGGGCATCAAGATCATCGAACTTCTTGTTGAATTCGATGGACATTGAGTATACCTTCTCGTTTAAAGTGGCTCCGGATTTAGCTTTGGATTCGATGGTTTGATTGATGATGTATTCTAGCTGCTTTAAGCGAGTATTGAATTCCAAGCTCTCATCGTGTTGGTTCAAGATTTGATGAAGGAGACGGTATGAGTTTTATCGAGAGTTGACAAAGGGAGACGCAAAAGGCTCGTCTCGGGAATAAGGATGCTCTTAGCGTCCTCGAGAGTAGTTTGTAGGAGCCGGTTTCCAATCCATGTAGAACCAGTCACAGTCATTTTGTGAATCGTGAGAGTATTGAGCACAAGATGGGTAGTAGCAACCCTGCTCATAGTAGAAATCTCGCTCCAGAGGCGAGTTCATGTGTTCAAAGCCTGAAACGAAGAAAAAAAGAAAAGAAAATTAAAAAAAAAAATTTGTTCTTGAGTCGATTTACTAACCTCTAAGGTGTGACAGAACGATAGTAATTTCCTCCCCGAGCAACGGCGCCAAAAACTTGATACGAGCGGATTGTTAATCCAAACGCTCGGTTTTAAATTTATAACCTTAAGTTATGCAAGTGCACAGACGTGCGTTGTAGTACTTGATGTATCGATCCACTAAGAGGGAAATCTGCTCTATGAGACCTTAGGCAGAGAATTAGCAAGGAAGTCTAGAACGATAATAAATTATATAGCGTTTTTGTCACGAAAATTGTAAAGAACGAAAAATGGAAAATTGCTTGAAATCTAGGTATGAAAATCGATGACATAAAATAAAAGGAAAAACGATTTGTACACAGTAATAAAACGGTGTTGGGTCGACAGGGATATCTTAGGGTATGCTCGATTCAATCACGGCCCCTAGGCTTTTAGTAACACGATTCTAGATTTCAACTCCACGAAATGAACATAATAAACGGCGTAGTCTACTTTCGTACATCCTACGCACCAACAATCTTTATACTCGACCAGTAGCTTTCGTCTCTGCCCGCGCAGAAAATCGTGTTGTTCGTGTTGGTTCTTTTTAGTTTACGACACTCCGTAAGTATACTTTCGTATCTTACGATGCGACACACTCTTATAGATGAAAGATTCGGTCATTTATATTCAGCACTTATGGTGGTTCTTGAACACCTATGAATCAGCCTCTAGTTCATGACGCTAGATTCACGCATTAACAACGATCTATAAAAAAGAGCTCTAGAATTCGGTTAGGGTTTTACCTTGTGAAATCCTTATCGAACATAGAATTCCCCTCAATAGTCCCTTTAAACCCAACGATAAAACTACTCGCACATAATAGAAATAAAAACATGATTTAATTAAAAGCATGAGATTGATGAAAGAGGGTTCTCGATTTTAAGAACTAAGTCTGGAGAAAACTTCTTCACCAATCTCGAGGAGTATCGAACAAAAAGTAGAGAGCAAAAGGTAACGAAAAAAATGTAAGAACAAAACTAAATTAAAAATGGTGTAAAAGCAAGCGCACGGTTTTTGGTCTCTAAAACACATAATTATAGGTCTTGAGCTCTGCTTTCGTAGGTCTTTAGGGTTTCTCCTTGACGGAAATTTAACGGGCCTTGAAATTGGGCTTACGGGACGAAACTGGCTTGGATGTGGGTCCATGGTCTCTGGTCACGGCGAAACGTGCCTTGGACGCGGGTCGAAGCCTCTTGGTCGTGGCAAACTGCCTCTTGGCCGCGTGTCAGGAGCTTCTGCCTGAGGTGAACTGGGACGTCTTGATGTATCTTCTGATTGAACCGTTGGATCGTCCTCAAATCAAATGGAATGGAAAGGTAGCTGGTCCTTCTTGAATATCTCCAAAAATTGGGCTGGATCAGACGGTGAGAAGAACCTCTTTGGCAGTTGAACCTCTGACGGTTTGACTTTGAGCTGAAAATCTGGTTTTTCTCCAATTTGCAATGCTTTTGCCTAAGTATCCTGAAAAGAGTCTTGAAACTACAAATATGCGAAAACCGTAATAAAAACATGTAAAAGCGAATGAAACACTTATTAAAGTGTTCTAAAATAAATAGTAAAATGGGTAAAAATATGGTGTTATCACACGCCTTTAACTTTAAAGAAGTTAGCAATGGAGAATTCATGTAACCTTATGAGAATGTGGGCCGGACTTGGGAATTTGAGAAGTAACCGGATAAGTACATGGTGGTTTCTATCTAACGTGAAATCTGTTCTAATAGGTTTACGACAATGAAGGTTAGTACAATGTTCTAAAGAATTGGTGTGTTTCCGCGTTTTCAGACATTTTTTCTGTTCCTAGATTTTATGTTTTTCTTTGAGGACAAGCAAAAGTCTAAGTCAGGGGGAATTGATATACTCTATATTTTACTGTTTTTAATACGGATTTTATTATTTTTTTCTAAGCATTTTTATTCGTTTTTGTGTTTTTTGAGGTAGTTTTCTCGTATTTGTAGTTTGAAAGTCTATATAGGTCAAGTCATCAAAAAAGATACAAAATGGAGCCAAAAAGGAGTTTTTCACGTCCAAGACATGTTTCCAAGTTCAAAAGATCAGCCAAGCACCTAAAGCTCAAGAAAGGTAGATTTCTCCAATTGGACAGCACAAATGCATCAGAAATTTCACCTTCGTTGGATGCTTTTCTGTTGATGGAAGTTGAAAGTTGGTGCCAATGTAGCATTTTGAGTCATCATTCATATGGAAGTAGTTTGAAGACGTTTGGAGTAGTGGTCAGTAACATACATCGATTTTACTGAAGACATGTCCGTCTTACTCGGAAAAAGGAGACAAGTGCAAAAATAAGTTCCAAGCTCGGCCCATGACCTCGGCCCAGAAGCTTGACCGATCTTGCCACCCCTGCGACCCATAAACTCCCTTTTCGGTTTAATAAAACCGTAGGTCAACTTTAGGGCTATATATACTTGTTTTTAGCCTCACAAATCAGAGAACCACCCTAGAATAAACACAAAAACCCGCTGTAGCCATCTATCTCTTTCATTTGTTTACAAGTTTTTCATTGATTTTGGATTCTATGAGCTTTAAGGAGAAGATATCGACTTTGTACTTTGATATAGAGAAGTTTTATCATCCTTACTCTTTTAATACAAGTGTTCTAATCATGATATCTATTCATACTTGATGTGTTTTGTGCATCATAAGTGAGTAGTTCGTTTGTTTGGTTGAAGGGGATCCATGGGTGCATAATTCGATATTGATATGATGATTGTTTAAAATGGATATTCATATGGTTCTTATCTTTATTTGTTCTCAATGCATGATTTACAGCGCATTTAGTAATCTGATCTTAGCTTAATATACTCTCCAAAAGATGGTTATATTGCCGAAACTAGTATTTGATGAGCTAAACGTCTTAACCTTTCAAAAGTCAAGTTAAGGAGTTTAGTGAACTTTATCATTACTTGGTCGATTTAAAGCATGCTTTCATTTTACAACAAGCAACAAAAGCTGAGTCTATTGGTTTGTAAAACATTGTGGTCGGAGCCATGACAGTGGAAAGACTATATATTCGTGTTTTGTGTTCAAGACTGTTTTACTTAAATCCCTAACAAATCATCTATTTTATCGTTGCATGTTTTACATGAGATTTCCCTAAAACCTAACATTTTCTCTATTGATTTATCTCTGATTTTTATTACTTACTTACTTTATTAGTTAATCACCATCAACACACTCTCTTTTATTTTGTTTTACATTGATTAAGTTTCTAATGTTTTTGTCGTGCATTGGTAAGTCCATGTGGATTCGATCTCGTACTATACTAATTGTGATTGATGTGCACTTGTAGCTAGGATTAGTTTGGTGAAAACTTTACCCATATCACACTGCCCTCAACGTATCACCAATGTGTTAAGTTCCCAACTTTGGAAGGAGTCGGGGTCGTGAGAATTTTGAAATCAGTTCACTCAAAAAAATTGATACGATCTTAACTTTGCGGATTAACTCTACTGGCAACAGCTATCTAATAGCTAAAACGACAATGTCCCAAAGTGGAAAAGGGAGACAAATGAACTACAACGTATCTTCAACCCGAAATGGGTACGTAGGCAACTTGCGAAATCAAGTACAACTACTAAACTTCAAAGCAAACCTTTGTTGGGCAGAAAAAGGGGGACTCGGAGAACAACTCTTTGTTCGAAAGAGTGGAGAGAGATTTCGAGATACAATTCTTTTATGAAAATGAAACAGATCCATGGGGGTCGATTCATCAAGATCAAGGGAAATGAAAAGTTTATGTAGTTAAATTCTTTACTCGGATGGACAAAGAGAGGAATTCCAAAACAAAAGCTTTTATTCATTATTCATCAAAGAGCGCACCAACGCCAGGTACAAATTAAATCACTACTTACAGTAAACATATATCTACTCGTGTCTTGTAAGAACAAGTACAAAATTTGACCAACGAAGCAAACATAACGAAATCATACTCTCTTGCAACCGGTGAAAGACGAACACCTCTTCCTCATGGCAAAGGAGTGAAGAGGATGAGTACTCTCTCCTCAACCACGCCAAGCTTCCGCACAACGAGTCAAAACACTCGAAAGACTCCTCCTGCTGTTTTTTACTCCAGAAGAGGGAACCATCGAGAAGAGTAGCACACGCTATTCGGATCGGAGTCACTTTCTTCTCAGTCTTTCCCCTGAATCTCACTAGAGGAAATTTCTCCTAAAGAAATTCCTCGTACCGAAAAAAAAAGGTTAGAAGCAGAGCAACGAATCAGATAGCACGGAAAAACCTAACCTCCTGTCTGAGATCTGTGTTTTATAGGAAAGCCTTTGAACCATGATCTGAAGACCTCATGGTGTTAACCCAAAAACCAATACGAACATATCAGAAGAAAACTCCATGAGATCTATCATCTAGACCGAAAGACAAGAAGTCATCAACAAGAAGATGAGAGAAGAATCCTATCTCAGAGAATAGCATTTGGAAAAGTCTGAAGAAGAAAGGAGAACTCGTTCACCTTAAATACAAGAGTAAGTCAACCCAAAAGGTCTCTCGGTAATAGAAGAAATTTAATGAAGAAAAGAACCGTTTAGTTCCCCAAAAGTCATTTACTCTCTGGAATCTAAACAATTCAAACTAGGGATCACTCCACACGCCTCAGTGAAAATCAAACGACGTGAAAAGATGACCCACCATTTAGCGCGATTAAAACAAACACACGGGTATAACATAAAAATCTAGTAAAACAGTGATTCACCCCTCATATTACGATAGAAGGGATCATATGATCTAAATATTTTGGAGCTCTCACCTCATGCTACGGCTAAAGGGAAAATAGGCGAACCGACTCAGTCCATATTCTTACCTCATACTACGATAGAAGTGAGTGGAATGGCTAAAGAATATTATTGCCTCATGCTACTACAAAAGGAAGTAGAATAAAATACTATTCCTACCTCATGATACGGTAAAAGGGAGTGGAGCTAATAAAACTCGCTCGGTAGTCTCAACTCATGCCACGACAAAAGGAAGCAAAACTATTAGGTTAAAGTTTTACTTCGCGTTACGGAAAAAGAAAGTGAAATTCATTTTTCATAAACACGCCAACAAGCAAAAGAAATATATTTTTACACCGATCAAAGAAAAAACGGATTTGTAAAAATGATTCTTAAAATCTAAAACATATTACAAAAAAATCATTCATATGCGATCTTTCTCCCTTAGAGCATCCTCGAGCACGGAGATCCGCTTCTCAATTGCAGAAAGCTTTTACTCCACTTTCGCAAAGGGGTCCTTTTATGTGGAATCATCTTCTATTGCAATGTGTTCGACCAGAGGAGCGATACTAGAATAGAAGAACGAATCTCAAATTCTGGAAACCACCAATACAACTTAGTCTGAATAAAAGAAAAGAAAGAGCGAGGCTCTTGACTGGGAATAATTTATATTTTGGGGGAATCCGCATACTCACCCCGAGAACGGTCTAAAGCCTCAATCCGCCGAAGTTTGGGAGAAGAAGGTCAATCTCCAACAACGGGCAGTTAACCTGGAAAGGAGCTGCTTAGTTCCCCCTGCCCTCCAGAAAAAGGGCAGGAGAAGTCTGAGGGACATCATATGTAGAGACTGATATGCTCAAATTAATACCCTAAAAGTACTAAGCAGTAGTTGCAATATAGTAGCGGTCGAACACAAGGACTCATAGAAACACACAATAGATTATATAGGTGAAAATCAAGCTAAACGATAAATGGTATTGAAAACAGAACGTAAATTAAAACGGTTGTAAATTCAATTAGGAGAAGGCTAGGTTCAGGGTATTTCTCAGGAAATTAATGAATGCAGATAAACTAACTAACATGATTCGGATTTAGCACGGTTCTTGAACTCAAATCACTAAGATATAGTTAACCAACTTCCGCTGCAAAAACTATCTAAATCTAAATCCTAGGAATTCCAAATTCCTTTGCGAATCTTAAAGTCTAAATTAGCTTTTTAAATCAGGTTTGATTTGTTCACAAAACAACTAAACCAAATTCCTTTGCGAATAGTTATTTTGCTCACCCTAGGTTCTATCAGGTAATTAATTGCACTTCCGCGCCTAATTAATTATCCTAAGATCTAAGTTCTAGGTGATCAATCTAGAATTTGCTTTGCAAACAACCTGTGGCGAAGAACTACTTCAGATGGTGAATCCTAATAACTAATCAATCTAGTATTCAGAGATAACCCTTATGAGAACCCTGAACCTAAGAACAGATCTACTCAGACATGGAAATTGAAGCAATAAACATGTTTGAATAAATCATCAAATAAATCAGAAAGAGTAACAAGAGGGTTCGAAATATTCTCTCGGACGAACAAAGTTTTAGACTTGTCTCCTTTCAAAAGCTCTCTCACAAAACCAGAATAAAATAAAGCATAGCCATTAAAGTGGCTGTAAAATCTTATTAAATAACCTAAATCACGTTTTGGGGTTTCTTGTAAATAATAAAGACTTCTGGACCATTCTGCAATTCTTCAACTCTTCATTAAGTCGCAGCTCGTGTCTGCCTCGATGAGTATCGACCAATACTAGGCAGTATCGATCGATACTGATGTTTCAAATCGGGTACTCAGCTACACGAACGTCTGTTTTGCTCCAAAATGCTCCAGAAAGCTCAAATATCTCCAATTATGCTCCAAACGTGGTAAAACATGTAAAAGACTCTAAAACACTACGAAATAGTAGAAAGACTCTATAAAACGGACTTATATCATGGCTTAAACGGGGTAAAAACCATGATATATCAACTCCCCCAGACTTAGCCTTTTGCTTGCCCTCAAGCAAATAGAAGTCTAAACCAGAGAAAGAGGTTTAAAAACGTAGAGACTCACCTGTTCTTGAAACATGGCAATGACCATTTTCCCAAACACTCAAATCTCACCTAACCAGCTTTTGATCTAACCACCATGTACTTCTCCGTAGACATTCGCTGCTTTCTAGACTACACACATTATTTCACAGCACGTTCAATCAAGCCATCCTCGCAAGTTTCATCGCTGTGATTAATACCATGAACCTTCTAGATTCTTTCCCATACAATATCATGACAAGGAACCACCCTTTTTCACACTTTCTGGTATTATTTCTCTCCCCCATACTTATTTCTTATTATGTTCTTTCTTTTATTTTTTAGCCTTGCATATACACATCAAGGTATCAGACGCGAGTATTGATAGTGTTCGCCACCGAATCTCCGGTTCTTCTCTCTCAATGTATCAAAGGCGTAGGCAAATATTGGCATCATAGGAAAGTCCTAGCCTCGCTTCCAATTCTTTGTGTGATCATTCCTCACCAATTAGAATAATGGGATCGTTGGAAATTTTCCTAACCCTCTACTCAGAAGAAAACTATCTCATCTTTTAATGCATCTTATTAATTAACTTGTAACAGGGAGAGAAATACCATTACTTTAAACACATATAGGTTCCTTTGTTAGATACGAATGATGAATCAAGCTCTATGAGTACTAACCACATTGAAGAAGTGCAAAAATTTGGCTCAGGCTTTAAAGAACTTTGCTGAAAACATGAGTGTCTTCTAGTCAACTGGTCAGCCTTTGGATTTTTCATTAGTCGATCTAGAACTGATTCTGTAACAATGGCCACTTAGAAGCAAGGTTAAATCAATGGATTCAAGAAAAAGATTACAGTCTCAGACAAAGTTTTGACTCAATAAAACAACGAATGACTCAAAAACGACTGACTCTAAGAAAAACAAAAACAAAGTCAGCAACTACCTCCCCCAGACTTAAACAACACTGTCCCCAGTGTTATCTAGCCTAGAGTTGGTGAAACAAAATCAAATGGACCAAGTGGATTGTGAAAAATCAAGAAGTTACAGTGCTGGAACATCGAGTATTGACCGACACACAGCTTGGTATCGATCGATACCAGGCTTAAGTCGACATGATGAATCGTTCAGTCGCGTAGGGTGTCGACCGATACCAATGGGGTATCGATCGACACTCAAGTGATTTCGTGGTTGGTCCTTGTTTATCCTGATACAGACGCAAAAATGAAAAATAAAAAGAAAAAGACTCAAAGACAAACTCACCAGTGGGTTGCCTCCCACCCAGCGTTCGTTTAATGTCATTAGCTTGACTGTACCGCCGTTTAGGCAGTGGGTGCATCATCCAGAGGCATTATGTGTCCTTCTGGAATCTCGGCCTTCGCCCAATAGTGTTTTACCCTTTGTCCATTTACAGTGAACTCCCCGCCTGAAGGATTTGTCAGGACAATCGCACCATGTGGTCTAACTTCCTTGACTGTGAAAGGACCTGACCAACGAGAACGCAGTTTACCAGGAAACAATTGCAAACGAGAGTTATACAGAAGTACCTGATCATTTGGTTCAAAGTGTCTGGAGATGATCTTCTTGTCATGGTAAGCCTTAGTCCTCTCCTTGTACAGCTTCGAGTTCTCATAGGCAAGATGCCTAATCTCATCCAGCTCATTCAACTTGATCAATCGCTTCTCAGCAGCATACTTGATATCGAAATTCATCAACCTTGTAGCCCATGCTGCCTTGTGCTCAATTTCCACTGGAAGATGGCATGCTTTTCCATACAGCAAGTGAAACGGTGTAGTCCCAAGTGGTGTCTTAAAAGCAGTCATGTAAGCCCAAAGTGCGTCATCCAGCTTCACAGACCAATCCTTTCTTGTAACCTTCACTGTTTTCTCCGGAATCTCTTTGATCTGTCTGTTGGAGACCTTAAGTTGTCCACTGGTCTGAGGATGATAAGGAGTAGCAACGCGATGGTTCACACCATACGTCTTCAGCAACCTCTCAAAAAATTTGTTGATAAAGTGAGAGCCACCATCAGTTATCACAATTCGAGGTACTCCAAATCGAGGGAAAATGATGGTCTTAAACAGCTTAATAACCACCGAAGAATCATTGGTTCTGCTAGCAATGGCTTCAACCCACTTAGACACATAATCTACAGCAACCAAGATGTATTTGTGTCCATATGACGAAGGAAAGGGACCCATAAAATCAATGCCCCAACAATCGAAAATCTCAACCTCAAGGATGAAGTTCTGTGGCATCTCATGTCTCTTACTGATTTTCCCTCTCCTCTGAAAGGCATCGCACTGTGAAACGAAAACATGAGCATCCTTGAACATAGTAGGCCATCAGAAACCTGCTTGAAAAACCTTGGACACTGTCTTGAAAGTGGCAAAGTGTCCAGCATAGTCGGATCCATGGCAGTGAAACAACACATTAGGCACATCCGATTCAGCAATGCACCTTCTATAGACACCATCAGAACAGTGCTTGTACATGTAAGGTTCATCCCAAAAGTATCGCCTTACGTCTCGCAAGAACTTCTTCTTGTGATAGCTCTTGAGGTGCTTCGGTTCTGCATCTGCAGCGAGGTAGTTGGCAATATCAGCGTACCATGGTTGATCGGAATCCGTTGCAGCTACTAGATACTACTCTGAAAAACCAAGGTGTTCAACAGTCATAACTGGTTCGGAAATCGCCAAGTATTGACCGACACCATAGGAGTGTCGATCGATACCGAGACCTGCAATTCGTGGGAATTACTGAGTTTCTGTGAAACCCATCTGAAACTATGTTTCAATGAAGTAAAGGGATTCCTCTGGTAGCTGATCATCAATAGGGATGTCTGCATCGATCTGAATCCTCGAGAGGTGGTCAGCGACTCCGTTCTCTATTCCTTTCTTGTCCTTAACCTCGATGTCGAAACCTTGTAACAAGAGAACCCAACGACAAAGGCGAGGCTTGAGATCCTTGTTCTGCATCAGATACTTGAGAGAAGCATGATCAGTATAAACAATCACTTTTCTCCCAATCAAGTAGGATCGAAATTTCTCGAAGGAGAAAACGACTGCAAGTAGTTCCTTCTCCGTGGTGCTGTAGTTCCTCTGAGCATCATCCAATGTCCTGCTGGCATAGTAGATGACGTGCAGCTTCTTATCATTTCTCTGACCCATAACAGATCCAACAGCAAAGTCACTAGCGTCGCACATGATCTCAAAAGGCAAGGTCCAATCAGGCGGTTGTACAATAGGAGCACTCACCAAAGCCTTCTTAATCTCCTTAAAGGCTGCAAGATAGTCAGGTGTGAAATCAAATTTAATCTCCTTGCATAATAAGGCAGTGAGTGGGCGTGCTATCTTGGAGAAATCCTTGATAAACCTCCTGTAAAACCCATCATGACCAAGGAAGCTTCGAATATCCTTCACAGAATTTGGTGGTTGGAGACTTGTCATAACCTGAATTTTAGCCTTGTCAACTTTGATCCCAGCCTCATAAACCTTGTGCCCAAGCACGATGCCATCCTGAAGAATAAAGTGACACTTTTTCCAATTAAGGACCAAGTGTTTCTCTTTACACCTCTGGAGCACCTTGCACAGATTTTCCAAACAGTCCTTGAACGATGGTCCGTATACTGAAAAATCATCCATGAATACCTCCATAAAATCCTCAATCATGTATGTGAAGATAGACATCATGCACCTCTGAAAAGTGGCTGGAGCGTTACACAATCCAAATGGGATTCTCATGTATGCGAATGTGCCATAGGGACATGTGAAAGTCGTCTTCCCTTGGTCATCTGGATGTATAGGAATTTGGAAGAAACCTGAATACCCATCAAGAAAACAGTAGTAGGGATGACTAGCCAACCTCTCCAACATATGGTCAATGAATGGCAAGGGGAAATGATCTTTCCATGTAGCTGCATTCAACTTCCTGTAGTCAATGCACATTCGATGTCCAGTGATAGTTCTAGTAGGAATCATCTCATCCTTTTCATTCTTCACCACGGTTATCCCTCCTTTCTTAGGAACAACGTGCACTGGACTGACCTAAGAGCTGTCCGAAATAGCATAGATAACACCAGCTTTCAAAAGCTTCATCACTTCCTTTTTGTCAACTTCCATCAGATTCGGATTTAGTCTCCTTTGATGCTCAATTGAGGTCTTTGACTCGTCTTCAAGGTGAATCATATGCATGCACAGGTCCGGTGATATACCTGAAATGTCATCAAGAGAATAGCCAAGAGCTTTGCGATACTTGCGCAGCTTGCTCAGCAGTAAGGCAATCTCTGTGTTGTTCAAACAAGCATTAACAATCACTGGGTATGTAGAATTAGGGCCAAGAAAACTATACCTCAGATTTGGTGGGAGTGGCTTTAGTTCAACTTTAGGAGCATTCTCTGCACTCCAATCTCCAATCTCCAACCTTAGGAGCTTGCTTAGAACTCTCGGCCAACTCTTCTTCTAGTCGCAGGGTATCGACTGATACTGGGAGAGTATCGATCGATACCGTTGATGCTGAATCGAGCATCTTCGAGTATCCAACTGTATCATCACACGAATGACCCTCTGAAGTGGCTGAACAGACCAATGCTCTCTCTAATGGGTCCTCATGATGCATCCCTAGAAAGTACTCTTCAGCTATGTCACTGAAGGTGTCGACAAAGAAAGTCTGCCCATCAATGGTTGGTCTCTTCATCATCTTGTCCATATTGAAACTCATGACCAAATCACCAATGTTGAGAGCGATCTTCCTGTTATTGCAATCAATCAAAGCACCAGCTGTTGCAAGGAATGGTCTGCCTAGGATAAGAGGATCCTTAGGCTCAGCATCATACTCCAGGACGATGAAATCAGTTGGGATCAAGCAATTCCTTATCTTGATCGGGACATCTTCGAGTAATCCCTCTGGAAGTCTAACAGAACGATCAGCAAGTATCAGGGAAATCCTTGTGGTTGTGAAGTCTGCCATCCCCATTCTTTTGGCAACTGAGTATGGCATGAGGTTGACACTTGAGCCTAGGTCACAAAGAGAACGCTCAAATATGTCCGTTAATATCGTACAATCCAACACAAAACTCCCTGGGTCTGGCAGCTTCTTTGGGATCCTGTTGGTCAGGATTGCACTGCACTCGTGAGTAATCATCATGCATCCGTCTTCAAGGTTCACATTGCTGGACACCATCTTCTTGATGTATCTTCTGAAAGCTGGAGATGTCTTGATAGCATCGATGAAAGGAAGTTCGACAATCAACTTATCCATAATCGTCTTGCATCTAGAGTCTTCTACCTCCTTCTTAGTCTTCCCAGAAGCCCTGGGATAAGGTATCCTTGGTGTGTAAACTCTTTCTGCAACTACTTTGGGTACTTCCTTCGAAACCTTAGGAGTTGATTCAACTGCAGGATTAGTATCGACCGATACTGGAGTGGTATCGATCGATACAGGCGGTTTTGATTTGTCCTGTGAAAGAATTTTGATAGGTGTCTATCGATGTTGGCTAGTGTCGATTGATACTGGCGCGATTTCGGTATCCTCATCGTCAAGATCGACGAAAATATCTGCAGCTTGCAATTTTTACTCCTGGAGTGACCTCTTTTCCACTCCTCAAGGTGATTGCATTGATATGAGCCCTTGGGTTCTCTACTTTCCATGGAAGAAAACCTTCTTGCCTTTTCACAGCCTCTGAAGTCTGAGCGATCAGAAGTTCCAGCTTCTTCTGCTGAATATCAATAACGTCGACTCTTCCACTCAGATCATTGTATAGGGCATCAATCTTCCCATTGAAATCCACAGTGAGCTTCTGCTGTCCTTGAAGAAGTTGTTCGAACATAGATTCGATCTTGCTATCTGGAAGCTTAGCAGGTACAAGTTGATAGGATAAATTTTCATAGTTCCTCGTATACCAACTGTTCTGAGGTGATCTCTGACCAAACTGATTTGAACCTCCTTGCTGAGAGTTGTTGTTGAAGTTTTGGTTGCTGTTGAATTGATTCCTCTGACCTTGAAAACCAGAACCACCAATGTAGTTAACATCCTCTACTTCATCCTCGTTGAAAACCTCAACATCTTCAGCAAAGTGAACAGCCTTTTGCGTCTTGCCCATCAGAAGACTGTGCATAGAATCCAACTTAGCTTGAAAACCAGCAATCTGTGAGCCATCCATGTTACCATCTAACTTCTTCCTCTTATAATCAGCATTCTTGGTGCTATTGCTAGACGCCAAGTTCTCAATCAGGACATAAGCTTCATCACGATACCTGGTGTTGAAATTTCCATTGCTCGAAGCATCCAAAGTCATCTGATACCACCAATCAAGTCCTCTGAAAAAGAAACCCATCAGCTGAACATCAGAGTATCCGTGATGTGGACAATCTCTCTGATACGATTTGAATCTCGTCCAAGCAGCCTTGAACGCCTCAGTATTTCCCTGAGAAAACTGGGAGATCTTGTTCCTCAGATCCTCGGATCTTGCATCATCATAAAAGTTGGTCAAGAAAGCGGTCTTAGTCTCCTCCCAGGTAGTCAGCGATCCAGGAGGCAACTGCTTCAGCCAGTAAGTTGCTTCCCCACCAAGAGAGTATGAGAAAAGCATGCAGAAAAGATAGTCATAGGACACTCCATTGATTTTGATGCTAGTGACCAAATCCTTGAACCTCTCAATATGATCCATGGGATGTTCGCTGGAAAGACCATGAAAAGGGTGCTGTCCCACAAGAGTGTAGTATGCAGGTTTCAGCTTAAAATCATTCCTCGGAAAAGCAGGAGGACGGATCGCAGATCGGTTTGCGTAAAACTGGTCTGGTCTGTTGCACTCACCAATCGTTCTACCACTATTAACCACAGCATTCCCAGCATTCACTGCATTCGCGTTCCCAGCGGCATTCCCAGCAGCATTCCCAACAACAACAGGAGCAGGTGGAATGATTTTCCCCTCTCCATTTAGACGTTGTCCTCTCTCATTGCACAAACGACCCTCTTGGTCTCTGTAAGCACCAGCTGCATCTTGAACCAACTCCACTTGATTGTTGTTCATTTTTGCTGGTTTCTTTGCTTTTCTGTTTGTGCGTTCCACAAGTGCTAGCTGCTCCAATGATAGTTCAACTAGCTGAGTGTTCTTGTTTCCTATGGTTTTATGATTAGGCATACACCTGAAAACAAAAGTCAAGAACGTAAGTAACATAAAACGTGATGAGTATCGACCGATACCAAGTGGTGTCGATCGATATCAACAAAAAGAGAACGCCGAGTATCGACCGATACTAGATAGTATCGATCGATACCGACGAGTTTAGTCGAAATTCTCAGACTAAAATCTAATGGCGAACTGAGTCCCCGGTAACGGCGCCAAATTTGATATGCTCAAATTAATACCCTAAAAGTACTAAGCAGTAGTTGCAGTATAGTAAGGGTCGAACACAAGGACTCAAAGAAACACACAATAGATTATATAGGTGAAAATCAAGCTAAGAGATCAATGATATTGAAAACAGAACGTAAATTAAAACAGTTGTAAATTCAATTAGGAGAAGGCTAGGTTCAGGGTATTTCTCAGGAAATCAATGAATGCAGATAAACTAACTAACATGATTCGGATTTAGCACGGTTCTTGAACTCAAATCACTAAGATATAGTTAACCAACTTCCGCTGCGAAAACTATCTAAATCTAAATCCTAGGAATTCCAAATTCCTTAGCGAATCCTAAAGTCTAAATCAGCTTTTTAAATCAGGTTTGATTTGTTCACAAAACAACTAAACCAAATTCCTTGGCGAATAGTTATTTTGCTCACCCTAGGTTCTATCAGGTAATTAATTGCACTTCCGCGCCTAATCAATTATCCTAAGATCTAAGTTCTACGTGATCAATCTATAATTAGCTTTGCAAACAACCTATGGCGCAGAACTACTTCAGATGGTGAATCCTAATAACTAATCAATGTAGCATTCAGAGATAACCCTTATGAGAACCCTGAACCTAACAAGAGATCTACTCAGACATGGAAATTGAAGCAATAAACATGTTTGAATAAGTCATCAAACAAATCAGAAAGAGTAACAAGAGGGTTCGAAATCTTCTCTCAGAAGAACATAGTTTCAGACTTGTCTCCCTTCAAAAGCTCTCTCACAAAACCAGAATAAAATAAAACATAGCCATTAAAGTGGCTGTAAAATCCTATTAAATTGAACTTAATAAGACAGTGAGAAGGTCTTCATATGGTGTCGAAATTTTGACGGTCCAAATCTGTCCAAAATGGACTTTTGCTCCCCTTTGGGCTTCTTTAGCCCAAATTACCTGAGAAGACTTTTGAGACTCCAAAACATTAAAATCCCTTGAAAACCATTAGAAATAATGTTAAAACTGCTACACAAGATCATGAAATGATGTCTAAACATGTGTAAAAACGGGTTATGTCAACTCCCCAAAACTTAGATCTTTGTTTGTCCTCAAACAAAACATAAATCAAAGCTCGAAAAGAAAATTGAAAATCATGGGAACTCACAAAGCTCAGAGACCGTCCTTCTAAACCATAACCATTTGAATCATATCCATCAAAACTCAGCCCAAAAAGATCGTAGGTAGTCCAAAGTATCCGTCACGCGAAATCTGAACTATCTAGATGATATATCATGGTTTTTACCCTGTTTAAGCCATGATATAAGTCATTTTTATAGAGTCTTTATAGTATTTTGTAGTCTTTTAGAGTTTTTTACAGGTTATAGCACGTTTGGAGCATAATTGGAATTATTGGAGCTTTCTGGAACATTCTGGAGCGAAGCAGAGATCCGTGTAGCTGAGACATCAAAATCACCTGAGTATCGATCGATACTGCCTAGTATCGATCGATACCCGTCGAGGAAACAGAAAGATCGCGACTTATTGAAGAGTTGAAGAATTGCAGAATTGGCCCAGAAGTCTTTGATAATTACAAGATGGTCCATAACGTGTTTTAGGTTATAAATATGGATTTTTACAGCCACTTTTAGGCTATGCTTTATTTTGTATTGCTTTGATTACTTTGGTTTTAGAGAGACAAGTCTGAATCTCCCTTCGTCCGAGATCAGATCTCAAAACCACTTTGATTTTTGTATTGATGATTTATTCAAACATGTTGATTGTTTCATTCTCCATGTCTGAGTAGATCCACTTTAGGTTTAGGGTTTTCTCATAAAGGATTTCTTTGAATGCTAGGTTAATTATCTGTTTAGGATTCACCATCTGAATTAGTTCTTCGCCTTAGGTTGTGTTCAAAGCTAATTCTAGGTTGACGAATCTGGAACTTAGATCTTAGGATAATTGATTAGGCACGACAGTGCGATTAATTACCTGATAGAACCTAGGTAAGCAAATTGATTATTCGCAAAGCGATTTGGTTTAATTGATTTGTGAACATATCAAACCTGATATTAAAGCTGATTTAGACTTTAGGATTCGCAAAGAGATTTGGAATTCCTAGGATTTAGATTTAGATAATTCTCGCAACGACAGTTGGTTAATTATACTTTAGTGATTTGAGTTCAAGAACTGCGTTAAATCTGAATCCTGTTAGTTAGTTTATCTGCATTCATTGATTTCCTGAGAAAAACCTTGAGCTTATATTTTCCCAATTAATTACATCTCTTTTAATTTCTGCACTGCTTTCAATTACACCTGTTTGGCTTAGCTTAATTCTTATCTATATAATCTATTGCGCGTTTCTCTGAGTCTTCTGTGGTTCGACCCCTAGCTATACTATAACAACTGCTTTAGTACTTTAGGGTATTAATTTGAGCGTATCAAATTTGATTCTCGGAAGACCGTTCATGGCTACAGTTGGTGCGATTATGGACACACCCATCAAGCACATCTCATTCTCATACATTGACAAGGAGGTGTACTACAAAGCCATCCCTAGAGGAACTCCCGGATGTGTCTCTTGCATTGAAGATGTCACAGAAGAGACACTAACAGTTGATCTTTTGGAAGAGCCTCCTGATGAGCCTGCTGTCATAGACGTTTCAGCTGAACCGCCCAGCATTCCCAAGGAAGTTGTCAAGAAGGTTAAGGCAACAAAGAAGAAGAAGGCCAAGAGCAAAAACGTCGAGAATCCCCATGTCACTTTGATACCTCAGAAGAGTGATGGGAATTCGATTGAGTATAAGGTCAAGTGCAAAGGAGCTTCGAAGCCATTCTCTAAGGCTAGAATCCTTCTTACTTCTGAGCTGAAAGAGAAAGGACATGAGTTTGTGGATAGCATGATGAGCAGAACTCTGACGCTAGCGATGTCAAGTTGTGGAGCCTGTTTTGATGCAAGCTCTCACTCTTATCCAGCGTGAAGGGCGTTACAGTCAAGCTATTGACGTTAAACGAGCGCTTGGTGGGAGGCAACCCACTGGTGAGTCTGTTTTTGATTCGTTTTGGTTTTTATTTTTCGTTTGTTTTATGTTTGTGTCAGGATAAACAAAGAGCAAAACTCGAAATCGCATAGCATCGATCGATACCCCATTGGTATCGATCGACACCAATCGCGGATAGTTGGTTCATTATATCGATTTAAGCCTGGTATAGATCGATACCAGGCTGTGTGTCGATCGATACTCAATGTTCCAGCAAAGTAACTTCTTGTTTTTCCCAATTTTATTATGTTATTTTATTTTATTTCACTGACTCTTGGCTAGATAACACTGGGGACACTGTTGTTCAAGTCCGGGGGAGGTGTATGCTGACATTATGTTATTTTTTCTTAGAGTCATAAAATAAAAAAATTTGTTGTTTTATTGAGTCAAAACTTGTTGTTTTATTGAGTCAAAACTTGTTGGAGATGATGATCCTGTGCTTGAACCTATTGATTTGATTTTTTTTTTGAGTGCACAGTGTTACAGGATCAATTCTAGATCGACTAATGAAAAATCCAAGGACTGACCAGTTGACTAGAAAACATCCATGTTTCCAGCAGAGTTCTTCTGAAGCCTGAGCCAAAATTTTGTACTTCATCAATGTGGTTAGTGTTCATAGAGCTTGATTCATCATTCATATCTGATAAAGGAACCCATGTGTTTAGATTAATAGCATCTCTCTCCCCTGTTATAAGTTGATAAATAAGAGCCTAAAAGATTGAAATGATTTTCTTATGAGTAGAGGGCTAGGAAAATTTCCAGCGATCCCATTATTCTACTCAAGAGGGGATGATCACACAAAGGATTGGAAGCGAGGCTAGGATTTTCCTATGATGCCATTATTCGCCTACACCCTTTGATACATTGAGAGGGAAGATCCGGGGATTTGGTGGCAAACACCATCGATACTCGCATCTCATACCTTGATATGTATATGCAAAGCTAAAAAGAAAAGAAAGAACATAATAAGAAATAAGTCTGTGGGAGAGAAATTGATACAAAAAAGTGTGAAAAAGGGTGGTTCCTTGTCATGATATTGTCTGGTAAAGAGTCTAGAAGGTTCTTGAATATTAGCTGCAGCGATGAAACTGGCGAGGATGGCTTTTCTTGAACAATGCTGTGGGATAATGTGTGGAGTCTGGGAAAGCTGCGAATGTCTACGGAGAAGTACATGGTGGTTAGATCAAAAGCTGATTTGGTGACATTTGGATACTTGGGAAAAGGGTCATTTCGATGGTTCATGAACAGGTGAATCTCTACGTTTTCAAACCTCTTTCTCTGTTTAGTCTTCTATTTGCTTGAGGGCAAGCAAAGGCTAAGTCTGGGGGAGTTGATATATCATAGTTTTTACCCTGTTTAAGCCATGATATAAGTCCTTTTTATAGAGTCTTTATAGTATTTTGTAGTCTTTTAGAGTTTTTTACAGGTTATAGCACGTTTGGAGCATAATTGGAATTATTGGAGCTTTCTGGAACATTCTGGAGCGAAGCAGAGATCCGTGTAGCTGAGACATCAAAATCACCTGAGTATCGATCGATACCCGTCGAGGAAACAGAAAGATCGCGACTTATTGAAGAGTTGAAGAATTGCAGAATTGGCCCAGAAGTCTTTGATAATTACAAGATGGCCCAGAACGTGTTTTAGGTTATAAATAGGGATTTTTACAGCCACTTTTAGGCTATGCTTTATTTTCTATACTTTGATTTTACTTTGGTTTTAGAGAGACAAGTCTGAATCTCCCTTCGTCCGAGATCAGATCTCAAAACCACTTTAATTTTTTTATTGATGATTTATTCAAACATGTTGATTGTTTCATTCTCCATGTCTGAGTAGATCCACTTTAGGTTTAGGGTTTTCTCATAAAGGATTTCTTTGAATGCTAGGTTAATTATTTGTTTAGGATTCACCATCTGAATTAGTTCTTCGGCTTAGGTTGTGTTCAAAGCTAATTCTAGGTTGACGAATTTGGAACTTAGATCTTAGGATAATTGATTAGGCACGACAGTGCGATTAATTACCTGATAGAACCTAGGTGAGCAAATTGATTATTCGCAAAGAGATTTGGTTTAATTGATTTGTTAACATATCAAACCTGAGATTACAGCTGATTTAGACTTTAGGATTCGCAAAGAGATTTGGAATTCCTAGGATTTAGATTTAGATAATTCTCGCAACGACAATTGGTTAATTATACTTTAGTGATTTGAGTTCAAGAACTGTGCTAAATCTGAATCCTGTTAGTTAGTTTATCTGCATTCATTGATTTCCTGAGAAAAACCCTGAGCTTATATTTTCCCAATTAATTACATCTCTTTTAATTTCTGCACTGCTTTCAATTACACATGTTTGGCTTAGCTTAATTCTTATCTATATAATCTATTGCGCGTTTCTCTGAGTCTTCTGTGGTTCGACCCCTAGCTATACTATAACAACTGCTTTAGTACTTTAGGGTATTAATTTGAGCGTATCACTAGACCCAAATTTCAGGCAACTAGCTATCTACGTTCATTAAAATTTGCATGAACTTCTCATCAAAACGACTAACCAAGACTCACGAGGCTAGATATATAAGGCTTTTTAGAGGTGAGGTTAAAAGTGTTCCGGGTTACCTTTTTTGCCGGAGGATGAAAGATATAACCAAACTTTCCAGTAACTTCTTCTTTCGCATGGATGTTGCTGCGAGTTCCTCCTTTCTGGTAACATAATATTTCTTCCATTCCCCCAGACTTAGGTTTTTTCGGTAGATTCAAAATGAATCTCGTCTAAAATTCTTACAAACGAACCAAGGCTTGCCTTCTTGAAATTCTTGGCCAACTAAGACTCTTTCAGGCTTTTTATTTTCTTTTGCATGTGGGAAACGCCTTTTGGGACAGAGTCTTAGGAGCACGAAATTTACTGTTGCGTTTGAGATTTCCAAGACAAAACCGAGCTCCTTTTGTTGTCGATATCACCTTTACCACGCCCGTCTAGTCTCTTGTCTCGAGTGACTGAAAACTGTGACATTCCTCCCTCTTCGGCATTTTTGCACATAACTGCACATAAGATAACAAGAGAGAATGCAAGAGGTTTGAAAAATGTTTAAGGTTCGGGTTGGGTACTTGGTAACACCGTATTTTTACCCATTTTACCGTCTATTTTATAACACTTTAATAAGTGTTTCACTTGATTTTATATATTTTTATTACGGTTTTCGCATATTTGTAGTTTCAAAACTGTTTTCAGGTTAGTTAGGCAAAAGCATTACAAATTGGAGAAAACCTAGATTTCTGCCTTAGAGTCAAACCGTCAGAAGTTCAACTGCCAAAGAGGTTCTTCTAACCGCCAAAGAGGTTCTGCCAAAGAGGCTAGATATATAAGGCTTTTTAGAGGTGAGGTTAAAAGTATTCCGGGTTACCTTTTTTGCCGGAGGATGAAAGATATAACCAAACTTTCCAGTAACTTCTTCTTTCGCATGGATGTTGCTGCGAGTTCCTCCTTTCTGGTAACATAATATTTCTGCCATTCCCCCAGACTTAGGTTTTTCCGGTAGATTCAAAATGAATCTCGTCTAAAATTCTTACAAACGAACCAAGGCTTGCCTTATTGAAATTCTTGGCCAACTAAGACTCTTTCAGGTTTTTTATTTTCTTTCGCATGTGGGAAACGCCTTTCGGGACAGAGTCTTAGGAGCACGAAATTTACCGTTGAGTTTGAGATTTCCAAGACAAAACCGAGCTCCTTTTGTTGTCGATATCACCTTTACCACGCCCGTCTAGTCTCTTGTCTCGAGTGACTGAAAACTGTGACATTCCTCTCTCTTCGGCGTTTTTGTACATAACTGCACATAAGATAACAAGAGAGAATGCATGAGGTTTGAAAAATGTTTAAGGTTCGGGTTGGGTACTTGATAACACCGTATTTTTACCCATTTTTGTTTTTTGATAAAATTATTATTATTATTATTTTTTTTTTATCCATTTTACCGTCTATTTTATAACACTTTAATAAGTGTTGCACTTGATTTTATATTTTTAATACGGTTTTCGCATATTTGTAGTTTCAAAACTCTTTTCAGGTTAGTTAGGCAAAAGCATTACAAATTGGAGAAAACCTAGATTTTCGCCTTAGAGTCAAACCGTCATAAGTTCAACTGCCAAAGAGGTTCTTCTAACCGTCTGATCCAGCCCAATTTTGGAGATATTCAAGAAGGACCAGCTACCTTTCCATTCCAACTTTATTTTAGGACGATCCAATGGTTCAATCAAAAGTTACATGAAGATCAAGACGTCCCATACGACCACTCCCAGAGCAGCTCCACCCGCGGCCAAGAGGCAGTTCACCGCTGGCAGAAGCTCTCCACCAGAGGCCAAGGACTGGTTTGCCGCGGTCAGAAATGTTGAACCCGCATCCAGCCCCTGTTTCGGTCCCGTAAGCCTATTTGCAAGCCCGTTCGAATCTCGTCAAGTCCAACTTTGGAGAAACCCTAAAGACCGACGAAAACAAGAGAGAAAACCTATAAATATGTGTTTTAGGAACCCTTATTTTGTGTGCCTTAGTGTGTTTCATTTTAGTTTACTTTTTGCATTACTTTTTATTCTTAAGTTTTTGCTTTTACTTTTAGAAATTGGAAGAGAAGTTTTCTCCATACTTTATTCTTAAAATCGATAAGCTTCTTCTTCAATCTCTTGTTCTTTATTTAATTATGTCTTTACTTTCTTTAATTATGTTCGAGTAGTTTTATCGTTGGGTTTAAAGGGATTATCAAAGGGGATTCACATGTTTGATAAGGATTCCACAAGGTAAACCTAGCAATATTCTAGAATTCTTTCATATACCTTATTTTTAATGCATTAATCTAGCGTCATGAACTACAGGCTGATCCCTAGATGTTATAAGAACCACCAAAAGTGCTGAATTTAACCACCCAAACTATTAATCTATATGGAGCGTGTCGCGCTATAAGATTTCGAAAGTATACTTATAGAGTGCCGTGAATATTTACTAACGTACTTGTGTCATCATAATTTTCTACGCGGCCAAAGACGAGACCTATCGGTGTGTAGGATGTACGAAAGTAGGCTACACACATTATTTTGTTCTAGTTCATGGAGTTTACTAGAATCTATTTCACTAAGAGTTTTGGTACCGTGTTTGAATCAAATATTCTCCGAAGTTATCCATGTCGACCCAACCCCGTTTTATTATAGTTTACTAATACGTCGGGATCGCTCCTGACACGGGTTTTTACCATTTAGCTAGGCTGCAGGTGCACAACAAACGCATTAGTATTTAGGGATCAAATCCACGGGGTGATCGTTGTTGATTTCTATTTATTTATAAGTTGTGTCTAGACGTAAATAAAATTTTATGGGTTTTAAACAATTTAAATGAAGGGTTGGGCAACGGATAATCTCTAGGGTTCATGTTTGATTTTCACTAAGAATTTGCTAGGATTTCTAAAGCGACTTTTTGTCGTCTTAGGAGTTTCTTGAACTTTGAACACGGACACTATGTGTAGTCTAGTTTCATACACCCTACACACCTACAATTTTAGTACTCGACCAGTAACTTTTGTCTCCGGCCGCGCAAAAAGTTATGATTATACTCAAAAGTCGTTAATGGTCATAATCCCTCCACAAGTATGCTTTCGTATCTTGTGATGGTTTTTCTCGTCTACCCTAGGTCAATCATATGGATCCAATACTTTCATAGTTCTAAAAATACCTAAATTCAGTTGCAAGGAGATCAATCAAGCAAACATGCATTAAGAAAGAGGATAAAACGAAGAACCCTAATCGGTATCCTAGTATAAAAACCTAATGAGAAATCGAACCATGAGACCCTCTTTGAAACCCTATACCCAACAAGAGAACTACTCAGCCATAGCTGAGATAAACATAATCACTATATTGAAAAGAAAACAATAAAGAAAATGGATGAAGAAAGGCTTCTCAATCGAAGAGCTCGGTTCGAGAATCCTCGCTCCAAACCGAAGAACAAGAGTAACAAGTTTGCATGAAATTCGCCTATGCTTTAAGCGTGAAAATAATATGTGTCTCTATCTAAAAGACCTAAAACAAGTATTAATCGTCTTCACTTCGTTTAGGGTTTGATGTGAAAAGACGGTTTTAGCCTCGGGTGAAGAAAAGCTTTGCTTTGGACGAATTGGGCCTGGCAGCGGCGAACTGCTGCCTGGCCATGGGTCGAGATCGGTTGGCCGCGGCGGAATGGTAGTTGGCTGCGGGTCGAGCTTGGCTTGCCGCGGTGAGCTTCTTCGGGGCAGATTCATCTGCCTTCAGTGCTTCGGGTGTATTTAAGGATCCAACCACTAGATCGTCTCCAATCCAATTGCATTTGAAAGCTGGTAGTATCTACTTTTTTTTGTCCAAATGTCTTTCAAAACATGGAAATCACTTGAAAACCATTGAAAATAGAGTTAAAACACCTGCTAGAGATATTAAAGTGATCGATAAAAATGGTCAAAAATCGGTGTTATCAACTCCCCCGGACTTAGATATTTGTTTGTTCTCATACAAAACAGAAATCTAAACTAGGAAAGAAGTTTTGAAAATATAGGAACTAACAAAAATCTCAGTGGCCGTCCTTCTAAATCATAACAAACATAATGTATCAATCGTACTTAGTCTAGAAAATTCTCACTAAAGTACTGTAACGCCAGTCCACGGTATACATCATTCGAAAATCTAACCACTTAAATCCTAACCTTCAGTCAACTAGCTCTTAACATTCATTAAAAGGTTTCATGATTCTCATCAAAAATTTTAACCATGATAATCGAGGCTAGGCATTAAGGATTTTTTAGAGGTGAGGTTAAAAGTGTTTCAGGTTACCGTATTTCCGCCGGAGGATACTAGATATTATGTAAAATAACAAGAGAGGGTGGAGCTGTTGATATCCATAGTATCCAATCACTTCTTACTCGCATAAGTGTAGTTGTGCATTCTTTCTTCTCTGGTACTTTTCTGTCTTTGACATAACTTTTCTGCATTACCCCGAACCTACATTTTTGTCCTTGAAATGATTCAAATGGCTTCTTACTACGCACATACGAGACATGGTTGCCTTGATATAAAAATATCGGCTATCCTAAGATTCTTTAGGCTTTTATTTCTTTTCCTTTCGATTTTTTTTTGTTTTGAATGAATGGGGAAACGCCTTTAGAACGGGAGTCTTAGGGAGAACGAAAATTACCATTAATAAAAGATTACCAAGGAATGTTTTAAGCTTGATTTATTGATACCTCCGCAACCGAATCCATCATGTCTTCTATATTTTTGAGTGACTAAAAACTGTGTCGTTCCTCTCTCTCCGGCGTTTTTGCACATATCTGCACATAAGACAACAAGAGAAGAATGCATGAGGTTCGAAAATGAAATGGTTAAAGTTCGGGGTATGGTACCAGCTAAAGGTGAACTGGCCATCTAGGACAACGAAGAATGGTAAAAAATAAAAAAAGATGTCCTAGATGTATGATTCGTTGTCTCGCCTAAAACAATTGATGAGAAAATTATATATAAATTAAGTTCAAATAAAGTTATCTAGTATATCCTATCGGAAAGAATCTCTAAGGATCAAAATCTTCAAGTGATGTGATACTAAGCAGCATCAAGAAGAAGCCACCGGAACCAAAGCTTGTAGCTGAGGGAACTAAGGGAACCGAGGGAACTCTAACCGAGGGATCTGAGGGAACTCTAACCGAGGGATCCGAGGGAAATCTAACAGGGGGATCCGAGGAAAATCCCGAACAAGAAGGTATTGGCGATTCAAAGACACATCTAACCACACCGGTTATGATTCAGGCCCAAAGAAATCACTAGGTGGGTTTGTGAATCATTTGCGTGCTCTTTTTCCCTATCTTCGTTTTTGTCCCACTGGGTTTTACGAAGATAGGTTTTTAACGAGGCCAAATGATCCACAATATTATTGACCCATCTTGTGATCTTCCTCAAGCCCAACAAAGCCCATTTTCGTGTGACATGAAGAAGCAAGGCCCATTTATCTCTATTTTTGTTTTTAGTTAAGGCTCATCTGTTTTAGGACATTTCTTTTGTTGTTTTCTTTTAAAAACCCTTGTTCTCTTCTTGTAGCAGCCACATTGGTTTAGGTCATCAAATATTATCAGGTTCAGTTCCTTGTCAATGTATGAGAATGAGATGTGCTTGCTGGGTGTGTCCATAATGGCACCAACCGTAGCCATGAATGGTCTTCCGAGAATCAACTGCGTACGAGATTTTACATTTATCTCTACAACCTGATAATCAGTAGGAACCAGGCAATCTCCTATTGTGATCATCAAATCAGCAATCGCCCCATATGGAAGAGAGGTGGAATCGTTCGCGAACGTGATAGATGTCTTTGGAGGTTGAATATCAGCTCCTAATCTCTCTGCAATTGCCCTGGACATGACATTGACCCAGGCTCCTGAGTCAACGAGAGACTCTTTGAATTCAACTCTAGAGATAGAGCATGGAACTGAGAAGATCCTTGGGTCTTCACTCTTAGTCAACTGTCTCAGTGGAGGTGTACCTCTGGCCTTAATGAAGAGTGCCTTGATCTCTTCCTCAGTTTCTCTGCAATCCTTGAAGTGACTCAGCAGACGCCAGTCCTCTAGAGCTTCTTCAAAAGTGAACGAATGAGGTATCCTTCGTACCCTCTTCTCAAAGCCACGCAACTGCTTTGGAGTGATAGGATCTCTGAGGTGTTGAGGAATATGATTTAGCTTCTTGGGCTTGCGAACTTTTTCGTTGATCACCTCAAGTGTTTTCACAATTTTTGGCTCATTCTGCGAGGGGTATCGATCGACACCAGGTAGGGTATCGATCGATACTAGTGTTCTTGGATCGTTTCTAGTAGATTTATCATCATCAAAAGGATGCTCCACAACTGATTTATCCAACAAAGCCTTGCATCTGGCGTCCTCCCATTCCTTCCTTGTCATAATACGAGGCATAGGATAAGGTATCTTGGGTATATACACTCGTTCTGCAACTACCTTAGGCACCACAGTCGAGACCTCAGGTGTCTCCTCAGAAATCGCCTCAGTATCGACCGATACTAATGTGGTATCGATCGATACACGGGATTTGGAAGTATCCCGTTTCAGAATTGTAACCGGCATCGATCGACACTTGGGGGTATCGATCGATGCCCTGGCGATTTCAGGATCCTCATCGAAATTTTCTGCACTTGAGGAGATCGCATTGACGTGTGCTCTTGGATTTTCAGTTCTCCCTGGAAGAAAACCTTCCTGCCTCTGCACAGCTGATGCGGTCTGAGCGACCTGAGTTTCCAGCTTCCTCTGACTAAGGTTGACAACTTCAATCTTCCCATTCAGGTAGTCAATTTTCCCATTGAGATCAGTGTACAGATGGTCAATCTTCCCATTGAAATCCACTTGCAGTTTTTGCTGTCCCTGAAGAATCTGCTCAAGCATGGATTCCATCTTATTATCCGTAGACTTTGGAGAGATGGGCTGGTACGAAGAATTTCCGTAATTGCGAGTGTTGTTGCTGAAGTTCCGGTTATTGTTGTACCCAAATTGCTGACCCAGAAATCCAGAACCACCAACGTAGTTACAATCTTCCATTTCATCTCCACCGATATTATTGACTCCATCAGCAAAGTGCACAGTCTTCTTCGACTTCCCAAGCAAAATATCCAGCTTCGCTTGAACTTCAGCAATTTGAGATCCATCAATTCCTGCAGCTTGCTTCTTCCTGTCGAAATCAGCATTCTTGGTGCTATTGCTAGACGCCAAGTTCTCAATCAGCACGACTGCATCATCTGGATACCAGGTGTTGAAGTTCCCATTACTCGCAGTATCCATAGCCATCTGGTACCTCCAATCGATCCCTCTGTAGAAAGTGCCCAGCAGCTGAACCTGATTGAACCCATGGTGCTGACAATCTCTCTGATATGATTTGAAGCGAATCAAAGCAGCCTTGAGTCCCTCTGTTGGACCTTGAGAAAATTGAGAACTTTTATTCCTTAGCTCTTCGGATCTCGCATCATCATAGAAATTGCACAGGAATGCATTCTTCGTCTCATCCCATGTAGTTAGCGAATCAGGAGCCAACTGCTTCAGCCAATAAGCAGCATCTCCACCGAGAGAGTATGGGAAAAGTTTGCAGAAAAGGTACTCATTGGGCACTCCATTGTACTTCATACTAGTGACCAAATCTTCGAACCTTTCGATATGATCCATGGGATGTTCATGAGGTAGGCCGTGGAAAGGGTTCTGACTAACAAGAGCGTAGTACGCAGGCTTCAGCTCGAAATCGTTCCTCTGAAAAGTTGGGATGCAAATTGCAGATCGATTAGCATAGAACTGATCAGGTCTGTTGTGCTCGCCAAGTGTCCTAGCTCAAACACCTGCAGCATTCCCAACGTTGGCGCGCCCAGCTGGCGCGACAATCTCAACAACAGCAGCAGGGACAACGACGTTTCCAGCTTCATCAAGTCGCATGCCTCTCTCATTGCACACATGACCCTCTTGGTCTCTCAGAACTCCAGCTTCATCAGCTCTTAAAACCACTGGGTTGTTCATCCATGATGTTTGCTTGGTCTTTCTGTTTGTGCGTTCCACAAGCGCTAGCTGTTCCAATTAGGGGTGGGCACGGAGCGGATATCTCAGGAAATTATACTATTTGTGATTTGCTCCGTTTTTACCGAATATCTAATTTTGTGATTTGTTTTGCTCCGGAAAAATACGGATATCCGGAGTTCCTGATATCCGGAAAATTTATGGATATTTTCGGATATCCGCGGATATCTATTGCGCTCCATTCAATACAAACAAAAACTAACAAAAAATGTTTATAATTCATTTTTTTATCCAATATGAACTAACAAGTATAAAACAAGTGAAATCATCTAGTTTCATTTTTATATAAAGAATGATAGACAAAATAATCATACAAAAAAATAATATATTCACTTAAACTTCAGTATAAACATTTTTATTAATATTCAATTAATTATTATAGAGTTTATATATTTTTATCGTGCATATTTTATATTTGATTTTTTTATTTATTAAAAAAATAAAGAAAATGTAAATAAACATTATAAATTTATAACATATTATGTATATATATATGATCTACGGATCGGAGCGGATATCCGGCCTTCCTAAACTTAGTATTTGAGATTTGCTTTGTTTTAGACGGATACTACATTTTAGTATTTGCTTTGCTTCGAATCTTTACGGATATCAGGATTTTTCGGATCGAATCGAGACGAATACCGGATCGAAACGAATCTAACGGATAATTTACCCAGCCCTAGGTCCAATGACAGTTCAACTAGCTGAGTGCTCTTGTTGCTTCTGGTTTCACGAACATGCATACACCTGAAAACAAAACACTAGACAAGGCACGTAAGTAACCAAAAAAATATGTTGAGTATCAATCGATACCAAGTGGTGTCGATCGATATCAACAAAAAAGACGACGAGTATCGACCGATACTTGGGAGTATCGATCGATACCGACGAACTTATTCGAAATTCTCAAACTAAAATCTAATGGCGAATTGAGTCCAAGGCAACGACGCCAAATTTGATATGTTCAAATTAATACCCTAAAAGTACTAAAGCAGTTGTTATAGTATAACTAGGGGTCGAACCACAAAAGACTCAGAGAAACGCGCAATAGATTATATAGATAAAATTAAGCTAAGCAATTCAGATGTAATTGAAAGCAGTGCAGAAATTAAAGGAGTTGTAATTCAATTGGAAAATATAGGCTCAGGGTTTTTCTCAGAAAATCAATGAATGCAGATAAACTAACTAATCAGGATTCAGATTTAGCGCAGTTCTTGAACTCGAATCACTAAGGTATAATTAACCAACTGTCGTTGCGAAACTATCTAAATCTAAATCTTAGGAATTCCAAATCTCTTTGCGAATCTTAAAGTCTAAATCAGCTTTAATATCAGGTTTGATATGTTCACAAATCAATTAAACCAAATCCCTTTGCGAATAATCAATTTGCTCACCTAAGGTTCTATCAGGTAATTAATCGCACTATCGTGCCTAATCAATTATCCTAAGATCTAAGTTCCAGATTTGTCAACCTAGAATTAGCTTTGAACACAACCTAAGCGAAGAACTAATCCTAAACAGATAATCAACCTAGCATTCAGAGAAAACCCTTATGAGAAAACCCTAAACCTAATGTGGATCTACTCAGGCATGGAGAATGAAACAATCAACATAACTGAATAGATCATCAATAGAATAAGAGGTTTTGAGATCTGATCTCGGACGAAGGGAGATTCAGACTTGTCTCTCTCAAACCAAAGTAAAATCAAAGTATAGAAAATAAAGCTTAGCCTAAAAGTGGTTGAAAACCAAATTTATAAGCTAAAACACGTTCTGGGCCATCCTGTAAATATCAAAGTCTTCTGGGCCAATTCTACAATTCTTTAACTCTTCAATAAGTCGCGATCCTTCTGTTTCTTCGACGGGTATCGATCGATACTAGGCAGTATCGATCGATACTCAGGTGATTTTGATGTCTCAGCTACACGGATCTCTGCTTCGCTCCAGAATGTTCCAGAAAGCTCCAATATCTCCAATTATGCTCCAAACGTGCTATAACCTGTAAAAAACTCTAAAAGACTACAAAACACTAGAAAAACTCTATAAAAAGGACTTATATCATGGCCTAAACAGGGTAAAAACCATGATATATCAAATGACTAGGTTGATTAGTTGGTTAGGGTTCATAATCTGAATTAGTTCTTCACCATAGATTGTTCTCAAAGCTAATTCTAGGTTGACGAATCTGGAACTTAGATCTTAGGTTAATCGATTAGGCACGACAGTGCAATTGAAAAACCTGATAAAACTTAGGGTGAGCAAAATAACTATTCGCGAAGTGATTTGGTTTAGTTGTTTTGTGAACAAATCAAACTTGGACTAAAAGCTGGTTTAGACTTTAGGATTCGCAAAGAGATTTGGAATTCTAGGATTTAGACTTAGATAATTCTCGCAACGAGAGTTGGTTAATTATACTTTAGTGATTTGAGTTCAAGAACCGTACATAACCTGAACCCTGATTAGTTAGTTTATCTGCATTCATTGATTTCCTGAGAAATACCTTGTATCTTCTTTCCAATCGACTTACACCTTATTTAATTTACGTATTTGCTTTCAATTCCATTGATCACTTAGCTTAATTTTCATATATAAAATCTATTGTGTGTTTCCTTGAGTCTATGTGGATTCGATCCCTAAGTATTATAATCGACAAAGCTTTAGTAATTTTAGGGTATTAATTTGGGCTTATCAAAAACCAAAAAGATACGCTTGCAAGGTAAGTATTCGTTGTCTCTACGATCTGATAATTCTAACTTAGCTTTGTTCTTGGCAGATTTGAGGACAAATCCTTTTCAACTGGGGGAGGATGATGTGATACTAAGTAACATCAAGAAGAAGCCACCGGAACCAAAGCTTGTAGCTGAGGGAACTGAGGTAACCGAGGGAACTCTAACCGAGGGACCCGAGGGAACTCTAACCGAGGGATCAGAGGGAAATCTAACCGAGGGATCCGAGGGAAATCCCGAACAAGAAGGCATTGGCGATTCAAAGACACATCTAACCACACCGGTTATGATTCAGGCCCAAAGAAATCACTAGGTAGGTTTGTGAATCATTTGAGTGGTCTTTTTCCCTATCTTCGTTTTTGTCCCACTGGGTTTTACGAAGAGAGGTTTTTAACGAGGCCAAATGATCCACAATATTATTGACCCATCTTGTGATCTTCCTCAAGCCCAGCAAAGCCCATTTTCATGTGACATGAAGAAGCAAGACCCATCTATCTCTATTTTTGTTTTTAGTTAAGGCCCATTTGTTTTAGGACATTTCTTTTGTTGTTTTCTTTTAAAAACCCTTGTTCTCTTCTTGTAGCATCCACCTTGGTTTAGGTCATCAAATATTATCACTCTTTTCTCTTAAACTTTGGAGACAAACTCTCTTTCTCTCTTGAGATCGATTGTTGCGTATGCAACATCTTTTCGATTTTCATCTATCTCTCTGATCTCGTGAACGAATCGTTGCCCTGTGCAACATCTCTTTCGTTTCATCTCTTCAGACCAGAAGCTATTCCGCAATATATCTATCTGTTTCGAAACCAACTTCTTTGTGTCGATCTAGGGAGGATCTCATTATCAAGGGATGTCACATTGCAAGCTCTCTAGCTAACGCCTAGTCTATTACCAAACCACAAAAGAGCTGGCACGAGGAAATAGCGTAGAAGCACACATGTCGAAATCATCATAGATTTTGTTCTTATGTTCCTGAAAAATACTTAATCAAAATAAAACGCTTGTTTAAAATGCAAAAGAAAGAAAGTAGATAAATTATTTTATCTAAAAAGTAGTTGGTACTCGAGAGACTCTTTTAAGTGTTCCTGAAAAATAGTTTCAAATGCAAAAGAAAAACAAGTAGATAAATTCAAAAGAAAGAAAAATTAATTAGTACCGGATAAACATCTTCCCCTAGACTTAAATCACACTGTTCCCAATGTGAAAAAGATGGTGAAAGGATGGAAAAGACATGAAAATAAAATTGCAAATAAATAAAAGGTTCAAAAATAAAATAAAAAGATAGAGGGAAGAAGATCGATTGAACTATGGTGGTGATGTGCATGGCTAGGCGTCGCCTGAGTCATCGGTCTCTGAGACGGGCATGTTACCATCGAACTGGTGATGTTCTTCGAGAAAGTGTATTACACGCTTGTATCGTCTCTCTTGTCGTGCCATCTTCTTCTCCATCGCTGCGTATTCTAGTCTGTGTACGTGTGAGGAGCTCGCGGGAGCGGATGGTGCACATGCCTGTGATTGAAGTAGTAGTCGAGTATGCTATGCAACTGCGTCTCGGCTGGCCTTAGCCACTAAAAAATCGCCGATAATGTATGGAAGACGCGGGACAGCAGATATATAGTCCATCGTCTCCGGTATCCATCTAGGTGCTGCTCCATCTCGAAGTCTAGGGACAGAGGTAGAAGGTAAGAAAGCAAAGTAAGACTCACCGACGTTAGTGCAATATTTGTATCCAAATCTGTCGGGGTCGAGTGAAGCGCGAGATATTGTGCGCTCTCGAGAGAACTACATGAGATCAAACCAAGTTCCTTGAAGTGGAGTCTTGGTCGAGAAATCAAAGTGAACGACTCGTAGAATCGCCGTGATGATGCTTCCAAAAGCGGTAGTAGTGTCTTCGGGTCTCGTGGCGGGTGCTTCATATTTCACCTTCACCAAATTCTTCGTATGGATACAAGCATAGCGTGGGTCGGCGGTAAATGGAAGTTGAAGAGTAACAAGCTCGCTTTTGCGAACACTTCCCACGTTTCTTCTCGAGAATATGGTGTGCGCTAAGAGCTTGTGTACGAAGCGGACAGCGGGATGCGTGAGTAAGGAAGCTTTAGATCTTTCGTTGTTGTAGTCACCTTGTCCCATTATGATCGTTATCGGGATTCTCTTCGGGGTGAATCTCATCGAGATATTGAAGCTTCAAAGTTTCACAAAGTTCTGAGATAGTTAAATCATAAGAGTATCCACGTACGGTAAAAGTAAGTGTACCGTCATTCGCTCTCGGATTGGAGCGTCTCTTGTAGCACATGGTAATGGTTGCTAAGAATTTCGTGGTGAGATCATCGTAGGTGGGGAGATTGAGCTCCATGAAATGTCGTAGATTAAGCATGTCGAGATACCAAATCACGTCTTCTCTAATCATGAGCGTGTCGAGAGTCGAGTAATCTATACGAGGTGTTTATTTGATAACCATCCTTTTGAGCTTCTCAAGGTAATCCATATTCGGGTCCATAGGCTGCCCGACATATCGTATTCTCGATCTCGATACCGGAGGTGGCGTCGGTTCACGTGGAGGAGAATGCGCCGGGTTGCGTGGAGGGAGAGTTGCGTGAGCTCGAGTTCGCGGTCTCTTTTGACTCATTACGAACTTGGCGAGATTAGTAAAACACTATTACACCCTGCACACCTTCAACTTTAATACTCGACCGGTAGCTTTCATCTCCGCCCGCTCAAAAAGTTAGTGATTATACTCAAAAGTCGTTAACGCTCACAACTCCTCCACAAGTATACTTTTGAAATCTTGTGACAGTTTTGCTCGTTTACCCTAGGTCAAGCATATGTATCCAATACTTTCGTAGTTCTAAAAATACCTAAGTTCAGTTGCCAGGAGATCAATCAAGCAAACATACATTAAGATAAATGATAAAACGAAGAACCCTAATCGGTATCCTACTCTAAAAACTTAATAAGAAATCAAACCATGTGAGCCCCTTCGAAATCTTATACCCAACAAGAGAACTACTCAGCCATAGCTGAGGTAAAGATAATCAATAAATAGAAAATAAACTAGTAAAGAAAAGGGATGAAGAAAGCTTCTCTATCGAATAGCTCGAATCGAGAATCTTCACTTCAAATCGAAGAACAAAGTTGCAATAGTATTGCTTCTACCTCAAAGCATGAAAGAAAAATGTCTAATAATGTGTGTCTGTCGTAAAAGACTAAAAATAAGTTTATATAGCCTTGGCTTCGTGTAGGCTTTGATGTGGAAAGACGGTTTTTAACCTCCAGTGAAGAAAACACTCGTTTTGGTCGCAGCAGGGCTTGGTCGCAGGTGAGTGTGACACGAATCGACTAAGGATCGCTTGCTCTAGTACGGTTGAGAGGGATAGATCCACGACTTCAAAGAATCCACGGGAAGAGATGCTAAGGCGTGGGATAAATCCCGAAAATCCTTAGGCCCAAATCCGACAATGAACAATTGAAACGAGGGGGTGGCTGCGTTTGCTTGGATGATCCGAGAACAGAGATGTTAGAGCGTGGGAGATGAATCCCGAAAATCTCTAAGCCCTTTGTTGCGAGAAGAATCAAACGAGTAAACGGATCGAAGGTTGCGTCGAGAAGATGCGGAAAATAATCTCGATAAACCGAAATGATTTCAATGACTAACCATCAAGAAATCGAGAGAGAAAGAGATGAAAATCTCTGAAATAAACTTTGATAAAAAATGATTGTATCTTTTCGCAAATGAGGGAGAGAAGAAGATAAAGGAAAATTCAAAAGAAACAAGTCAAAAGTCATTCTCGAAAATAGGAGAAGACCACATAGAAAATTACAGAAAATTAAATGAAGTTTGAACAACCATTGGAATTCCGCCAGAAATTCCCGCGGAGAATTTACGCCGGAAATTTACGCCGGAAAGTCCCTCGGGAATAAATCCCTCAAAATTTCCACCGGAAAATTCCCCCGCGGAACTCTCAAGAAGTCAGACCGTTTAGCGGTGTAATCCGTTTGCCTCGTTAAAACCTCTATACGGAAAACCCATTTGGGACAAAACCGTATACAGGAAAAAGAGTACAAAACGTCTTACACAAACGGCCTAACCTCATAGAGAGTTCGAAGACAATGAGGTGAGGNTAGACCGTGTGATTGGTCCCTCGGGAATGATCATCGCGTCTTCTTGAACCTCCACCGGAACCGTCGCATCCATGATCATATCATCCCCCTCCTCTTGAAAAGGATTTGCCTTCAAATCGATTTCATCTGCAACATAAGGAATAATATCAGCAACATTAAAACTTGAACTTATCGAATACTTACCTTGGAGATCGAGTTTGTAGGAATTGTCTTCGATTCTTTCCACCACCGTGAACGGTCCATCAACTCTCGGCAAGAGTTTCGACTTTCTTTCCTCCGGGAACCGTTCTTTCCTTAGGTAAATCCAAACCAAATCGCCGGGTTCAAAAACCTTCTTGTTTCGCCCCTTGTTTGCATGTTTGCGGTATTGCTCCGTCTTACGTTCGATATTTGCTTTCGCCTTCTCGTGCATCTGTTTGACCATCTCGGCCCTTTTCTTACCATCCATATTCACATGTTCACTCAAAGGTAAAGGGGTTAAATCGAGAGGCGTAAGAGGATTAAAACCATAGACGAGTTCAAAAGGAGAAAACAAAGTCGTAGAATGTTGTGCATGATTATAAGCAAATTCTACATGAGGCAAACAATCTTCCCACGATCTAAGATTCTTTTTAATAACAGTCCGCAAGAGAGCTCCTAAGGTCCTATTAACTACCTCGGTTTGACCGTCCGTTTGCGGATGACACGTAGTAGAGAAACAAAGCTTCGTTCCTAACTTAGCCCAAAAATAGCTAAGAAACTTTGTATCCCGATCCGACACTATAGTCCTAGGCATCCCATGCATGCGAATAACTTCCCTAAAGAATAAATCGGCTATGTTCGATGCATCATCAGTTTTATGGCAAGGAATAAAATGCGCCATCTTAGAAAACCTATCGACTATCACAAAAATCGAATCATTACCTTTCCTAGACTTAGGTAATCCTAACACAAAATCCATAGAGATATCTGTCCAAGGAGCACTCGGAATAGGGAGAGGAGTATACAAACCTTGGTTTTGACGTTTAGATTTTGCATACTTACAAGTTGTGCACCGGTTGCAAACACGTTCCACATCGCGTTTCATATGCGGCCAAAAGAAATGATCTTGCACGATATGAAGTGTTTTGGCAACGCCAAAATGTCCCATAAGTCCACCGCCATGAGCTTCCCTAATAAGCAAATCTCGCAAAGAAGAGTTAGGTATACAAAGACGGTTCTCGTAAAACAAGAAACCATCACTTTGATAATATTTTCCGAAAGCGAATTTAGAACAAGATGAGAAAACGTCCTGGAAGTCAGAATCGGTTGCATACGAGTCTTTGATCATCTCGAATCCAAGTATTTTAGCATCAAGTGTCGAGATAAGAGTGTACCTCCGAGACAATGCATCGGCAACGACGTTTTCCTTACCTTGTTTGTACTGAATTACGTACGGAAACGTCTCGATGAATTCGACCCAACGTGCGTGCCTCTTATTCAACTTTTGCTGACTTTTCAAGTGCTTGAGAGATTGGTGATCGGTATGAATAATGAACTCCTTCGGCCATAAGTAATGCTGCCACGTTTGGAGAGCTCGGACCAAGGCATAAAGTTCCTTGTCGTAAGTCGGATAATTGAGCGTTGCTCCACCAAGTTTCTCGCTGAAGAAAGCCACGGGTTTCTTCTCTTGCATAAGTACAGCACCTATACCAATACCAGAAGCGTCACATTCAATCTCGAAAGCTTTCATAAAATCGGGTAAAACGAGTAAAGGGGCGTGAGTGAGTTTATTTTTCAGCGATTGGAACGCATCCTCTTGAGCTTGTTCACATCGAAATCTCACGTCCTTCTTGATAACCTCGGTAAGTGGTGCGGCAATCGTGCTGAAATCACGAACGAATCGTCGATAAAATCCCGCCAAACCGTGAAAACTTCGGACCTCGCTAACGGTCTTTGGGCTCGGCCAATCGCGGATCGCCTTTATCTTGTTCTCGTCAACCTGTATGCCCTGAGAACTAACCACAAAACCTAAAAAGACAACGTTATCTGAACAAAAAGAACATTTCTTCAAATTACCAAACAACCGTTCCTTCCTAAGCACATCTAACACCAATCGCAAGTGTTCCACATGTTCGTCTAGGTTCTTACTATAAATCAGAATATCGTCAAAGTAGACAACTACAAAGACGCCTATATAAGACCTAAGAACATGGTTCATTAAATGCATAAATGTGCTAGGAGCATTCGTTAAACCAAACGGCATTACTAACCACTCGTATAGACCGTGTTTGGTTTTAAAAGCGGTTTTCCACTCATCACCTTCCTTCATCCGGATTTGGTGATAACCACTCTTAAGATCAATCTTAGTGAACACACTAGATCCATAAAGCTCATCTAACATATCGTCTAACCTCGGGATCGGATGACGATACTTTACCGTTATGTTGTTTATCGCGCGGCAATCGACACACATCCGCCAAGTACCGTCTTTCTTCGGCACAAGTAGTACGGGTACAGCACATGGGCTCATACTTTCCCGTATATGTCCTTTAGACATCAGCTCATCTACTTGGCGTTGCAATTCTTTAGTTTCCACGGGATTTGTTCGATACGCCGGCCGGTTCGGGAGAGTAGCGCCGGGGACAAAGTCGATTTGATGTTCGATTCCGCGGAGTGGTGGCAAACCACTTGGCCCATCATCCGGGAACACATCAGCATACCCATGCAAAAGAGATGAAACGCTGCTCGGAATATCCGGCTCGGGATTAGTCATACTCGAGAGAGCATCCCTAAAAACTAATAGCACAAAAGATTGCCGAGAAACGAGAGCATGTTTTAATTCACTCGGTTTGATAAATAACGATTCATTCACGAGTGTTCTCTCACATGACTTAGTACCTATACTCTCGGTTTTATCAGAATGAGAAGACGAGGGATCACTTATCTTGCCTTTGCCGTGACTCTTATCGAGTTTAAGTTGATCGAGATATACCTCGTGCGGCGAAAGTGGAGCAAGAGTGATTTTCGGCCGTGATGTTCAAAGGAATGCTTGTTCGTAAATCCGTCATGAACGGCTCTACGGTCATATTGCCACGGTCTTCCAAGTAGGATGTGACCAGCTTCCATAGGCAGAACATCGCACATTATTTCGTCCTCGTAGCGGCCGATCGTCAAAGGAACCGAAACTTGTCGGGTAACTTTGAGCTGTCTTTGATTATTCAACCATCGAAGGTTGTAAGGCCGTGGATGCTTCCTGGTCTCCATACCTAGCTTATCCACCAATGTAGTGCTAGCAACATTAGTACAACTTCCACCGTCTATAATTAGACTACATACCTTGCTTTTGACCATGCATCGGGTATGGAAGAGGTTTTCTCGTTGTTCGTTTTCAATGACCGGTTCCTGGGCAAGAAGAACACGTCTCGCCACTAAGAGTTCCCCGTCAACCGCATGCTCTTCATATTCGTCAAAGATTAGAGCGGTTTCCGTCTCTTCTTCATCGTCGGTCACGATTTCACCGTTTTCTAGCATCATCATCGCGCGTGCGTTTGGGCACTTGTTCGCATAGTGTCCTTTGCCCCTGCATTTAAAACACTCAATATCACGATTACGCATTGGATTTGATTCACCCTTACCCTTGTAGTCATGACCGGAAGTTTGCGGTTTGAAATCCGTCTTTGGCTTAAAATCGGTCCCTGGAGGATAATTCAGTTTGTCTCCTTTGGTGAAGCTCGGCTTTGAGCTTGAAGCGTAATGTTGCCGTGACGCGCCTTTTCTTTTAAGTTGCTGTTCCACTAGTACAGCCTTATGCAACATTTCCTCCAAAGTCGCATACGTTTGCATTTCCATTCAGTCTTGTAAATCGCGGTTCATGCCGGCTAAGAACCGTGCCATTGTGGCATCACTCGGCTCATCCACATCAGCCTTTAGCATAAGCTTTTCCATCTCCTGGAAATATTCTTCCACGCCTTTACTTCCCTGACCTAAACGCCTTAACCGTTGGTGAAGTTCCCGATGGTAATGTAGCGGTACGAACCGTCTTCGCATAAGTGCGATCATTTCCGTCCATGTCTCCACGGGATTCTCACCGTTGCGTCTCCTGTTTGTCACAATTTGATCCCACCAGTCAATAGCATATTCATGAAATTCAGTAGCGGCTAACCTGACTTTTTTGTAAGCGGAAAAATTTTGGCAATCGAAAACTAGTTCGATTTTCTTTTCCCATTCGAGGAAGGCGTCCGGATCGTTCTTTCCGTAGAACGGTGGAATGCGAAGCTTCATTCCGCCAAGATCATCGTTGTTACGCCTTTGAGGTCGTTGCTGCCGGTTGTGATTTCCCTCGGATGAATCTACTCGGTCGTAAAACGGGTTGTCCTCCGATTTATTTTGCCGCGGCCGATTTCTCCTCGGTCTCGCCGGTGCGTGACAACTTCCATATCCAACACTCTGTTCGGATCGGACATCATTGGCTCTATTGTTCCCTGGATCAGCGCCTTGATTTCTTTCACCACGTCTTGGTGTACGAACCGCCAAAGTCGCCATTTGATCTCTCATTTCGCGGAGAACTTGTGCCATATCATCGACCTTTTGATTAACGCCATCAACTTTTTGATTCATCGCAGCCTCTCGTTCTCTCCTAGAACGTGATGAAGCTGATTCACTTTCCTCTGACATGTTTGTACCTCGCACAAAATCAAACAAACAAGTGAGTGTATGAAAAGTTCA
>PKML01030808.1:13328-15828 GCA_002933935.1 Eutrema yunnanense
CTTGAGCCAGGAGCGGCACCGATAGCAAAAGCACCTTATAGAATGGCCCCAGCTGAACTTTCAGAGTTAAAGCAACAGTTGGAGGATTTGTTGGACAAGGGATTTGTTCGACCAAGTTCTTCACCTTGGGGAGCCCCGGTATTATTTGTGAAGAAGAAGGACGGAAGCATGAGATTATGTATTGATTACCGAGGGATCAACAATCTCACAATCAAGGATAGGTATCCGTTACCGAGGATTGATGAATTGTTGGATCAACTGCGAGGGGCTAGGTGGTTTTCCAAGATCGACTTAGCCTCTGGATATCATCAGATCCCGATTTTGGAGACAGACGTCATGAAGACGGCGTTTCGGACGAGATATGGGCAGTATGAGTTCGTAGTGATGCCGTTTGGACTCACCAACGCCCCGGCGGCATTCATGCGACTCATGAACGAGGTATGCCAGGATTATCTCGATAGGTTCGTTATAATCTTTATAGATGATATTCTCATATATTCCCGAAGTAAAGAAGATCATGAAGATCATCTTCGAAAGGTCTTAGAGCGCTTGAGGAACCAAAGGTTATTTGCTAAGTTTAGTAAATGCCGATTCTGGAAGGAAGAGATAGGATTTCTCGGACATCGTGTGTCAGCACAAGGAGTATCCGCAGACCCAGAAAAGGTCATGGCAATTCGGGAATGGCCACAGCCTACATCAGTGACAGAGGTACGAAGTTTTCTCGGTTTGGCGGGATATTATCGAAACTTTGTTCAAGAGTTTTCCTCCATTGCAAAGCCCTTGACACGATTAACCGGAAAAGGAGTTCCGTTCATTTGGAAAGAGGACACTGAGGAGGCATTCAGTAGGTTAAAGGAGGCATTAACCACTGCACCTGTGTTGGCATTACCAGAGCCGGGACGGCCATACACAGTATATACTGATGCTTCCCGAGTTGGTCTAGGATGTGTGTTAATGCAAGACGAGAAGGTTATCGCCTATGCATCAAGACAACTCAGGAAACACGAAGAGAACTACCCCACTCACGACCTTGAGATGGCTGTCGTAGTATTTGCACTTAGGATATGGAGATCCTATTTGTATGGTGAGTCGATCCAGGTATTTACGGACCACCAAAGTCTTAAATACTTGTTCACTTAGCCAGATTTGAATTTGAGACAAAGGCGATGGATGGAGTTTATTGCTGATTACGATATGAAGATTCAATACCACCCTGGAAGGGCAAATGTTGTAGCAGATGCATTAAGTCGCCGGAAGAGGGAAGCTGATACTGAAAAGGATATGGAGCTATTGGATCTAGAACTGAGGAGTGTGAGTTTATCAGCGATAGATGGAGAGTCCATTGAACGATTGGGAATGCAAGTAATAAATCAGGCGGGTTTATTGCAAAGAATTAAAGAGGAACAAGGGAAGGACGAAAAGTTGCAAGGACTTATAGAGGAAGTACGAGGCCAAGGAGGCAGGAATGCTAGTGGATATCACTTAGCCGAGGAGGGAACCTTGCTACCTAATGGGAGAATTACAGTTCCTGACAGAAAAGGCTTGCGAAAGGAAATTTTAAGGTTAGCACATCACACCTTACTCAGTATTCACCCTGGGAGTACCAAGATGTACAAAGACATCAGGCGGTATTACCATTGGCCGGGAATGAAGCGAGCAGTAGCACAATGGGTGGCGCAGTGCCAGACATGTCAACAAGTTAAGACAGAACATCAGGTACCGGCTGGCCTATTACGGAATTTACCTATTCCACCTTGGAAATGGGAATCCATAGCCATGGATTTCATTGTTGGGATGCCAATGGCAAAAGGGAAAAAGAATTCGATATGGGTAATCGTGGATCGCTTGACCAAAGTGGCTCATTTATTACCTATTCACGATGAGGACAAGACGCCAAGGTTGGCTGAGTTGTATGTATGTAAGATTGTGCCACTTCATGGAGTACCAGCAAATATCGTATCAGATCGAGACCCCAGGTTCACAGCAGCATTGTGGAAGGAGCTGCAGCAAGCCTTGGGAACTAAAGTGTTTATGAGTACGGCTTATCACCCAGAGACAGATGGCCAGACAGAGAGGACCATCCGGACCTTAGAGGACATGATTCGGATGTGTATCCTAGATTGGTCAAACGCATGGGTGGATTATTTACCATTGATCGAGTTCTCATACAACAATAGTTATCATGCTAGTATTGGCATGGCTCCATTTGAAGCTCTTTATGGAAGGCCGTGCCGAACACCTTTGTGTTGGACGGAAGTGTGGGGAGAACAAACATTGGGACAAGAGGTCATTGATGAGACAGTGGAAAGGATCAAAGTGGTAAAAGAAAACATGAAGAAGGCGCATGATCGCCAGAAGAAGTATGCTGATCAGAAAAGACGAGAAGTAGTATTTGCGGTGGGAGATATGGTATATCTCAAAGCCACAGCAGTAAAGGGAAAGGATCGTTTTGGGAAAACGGGAAAGCTTGCTACAAGATACATTGGACCATTCGAAATAA
>PKML01030808.1:47584-66338 GCA_002933935.1 Eutrema yunnanense
TGGCTTAAAACTCCTATTTATAACCTAAATCACGACTTGGGGTCTTCTTGTAAATATCAAAGACTTCTGGGCACTTTTGTAATTCTTCAAATCTTGATAAAACTCGCGAGTCGTGTCTTGCTGCGATGGGTATCGATCGATACCAGGGGGTATCGATCGATACTGGCCGTGAAAACAGATACTCAGCAACACGACTTCAGCTTCTGCTCCAAAGTGCTCCCATAATCTTCAATATCTCCAATAATCCTCCAAACGTGCCAAGACCTGTAAAAGACTCTAAAAGACTACAAAATACTAGAAAGACTCTATAAAAAGGACCTATATCATGGCCTAAATAGGGTAAAAACCATGATATATCACCTGTCCACTGGTCTGGGGGTGGTATGGAGTGGCAACGCGATGGTTCACACCATGCTTTCGCTGTAACTTCTCGAAAACCCTGTTGATGAAGTGACTACAACCATCACTGATAACAGTACGAGGCACTCCAAATCGTGGGAAGATGATGGTCTTAAACAGCTTAAGAACCACCGAAAAGTCATTGGTTGGACTAGAAATTGCCTCCACCCACTTGGAGACATAGTCCACAGCAACCAGAATAAACCTGTTCTTGTATGACGAAGGGAAATGGCCCATGAAATCGATACCCCAGCAATCAAAAACTTCAACCTCAAGGATAAAATTTTGGAGCATCTCATGTCTCTTACTGATCTTTCCACTCCTCTGACAAACATCACACTGCGAGAGGAAGGAATGAGCATTCTTAAACATAGTAGGCCACCAGAAGCCTGCTTGAAGAACCTTTGACACCGTCTTGAAAGTGGCAAAGTGTCCAGCATATTCAGAGCCATGACAATGAAATAACACCTCTGGTACTTCTGATTCAGTAATGCATCGTCGGTAGATACCATCAGAACAATGCTTGTATAGGTAAGGCTCATCCCAAAAGTATCGCCTTATGTCTCTCAGAAACTTCTTCCTGGCATATTTCTTTAAGTGCTTGGGTTCTGCGTTTGCAGCGAGGAAGTTGACAATATCAGCATACCACGGTAGATCGGAATCAGCTGCAGCAACGAGGTACTCCTCTGGAGCACCAAGGTTTTCCACGATCAAAACAAGTTTGGAAATCGACGGGTATCGGCCGACACTAGGTGAGTGTCGATCGATGCCGAGACCTGCGATGCGTGGGAATTGCAGATTTTCGGTGAAGCCGACTTGAAACTCAGTCTCGATGAAGTAAATGACCTCTTCTGGTAGTTGATCATCAATATGCACGTCTGGATCAATCCTCATCCTCGAAAGATGATCATGAACACCATTCTCTACTCCTCTCTTATCCTTAATCTCAATATCAAACCGTTGGAGCAAAAGAACCCAACGACAGAGACGAGGTTTGAGATCCTTGTTCTGCATCAGAAACTTGAGAGCAGCATGATCAGTATGAACAATCACCTTGCTTCCTATCAAGTATGGTCGAAATTTATCAAAAGAGAAAACCACTGCAAGTAATTCCTTCTCTGTAGAGCAGCATGACCCAGAAAACTGTGAATATCCTTCACAGAAGTTGGTGGTGGTAGACCTGTCATAACCTGAATCTTTGCCTTATCAACCTCAATCCCAGCTTCTGAAACTCTATGCCTAAGCATGATGCCATCCTGAACCATAAAGTGACACTTTTCCCAATTAAGGACCAAATGTTTCTCTTCACACCTCTGTAGCACTTTGCACAAGTTAGCCAAGCAGTCCTTGAACGATGATCCATATACTGAAAAATCATCCATGAATACCTCTATAAAATCCTCAATCATGTTTGTGAAGATAGACATCATGCATCTCTGGAAAGTAGCTGGAGCATTACTCAATCCAAATGGCATTCTCCTGTAGGCGAATGTGCCATAAGGACATGTGAAGGTCGTCTTCCCTTGGTCGTCTGGATGAATCAGAATCTGGAAGAAACCTGAATACCCATCGAGAAAACAGTAGTACGGATGACTAGCCAACCTCTCTAACATCTGGTCAATGAATGGCAATGGGAAGTGATCTTTCCTCGTGGCTGCATTCAACTTCCTGTAGTCAATGCACATTCGATGCCCAATGATAGTCCTAGTAGGAATCAATTCATCCTTCTCATTCTTCACCACAGTGATCCCTCCTTTCTTGGGAACAACGTGTACTGGACTAACCCAAGAACTGTCTGAGATGGCATAGATGACTCCTCCATCCAAGAGCTTTATAACCTCCTTCTTAACCACTTCTTTCAGATTTGGATTCAGCCTCCTCTGATGCTCAATAGTATCCTTTGACTCGTCCTCAAGATGAATCCTATGCATGCACAGGTCCGGTGATATACCTGAAATATCATCAAGAGAATAGCCAAGAGCTTTGCGATACATGCGCAGCTTACTCAGCAGTAGGGCAACCTCTGCGTTGTTCAAGGAAGCATTAATAATCACAGGGTACGTTGAATTAGGACTAAGAAAAACATACCTCAGATTGGCTGGAAGTGGTTTGAGTTCCACCTTAAGAGCTTTCTCCTCGCTCCAATCTCCAAGCTTAGCAGCTTGCCTAGAACATTCGGCCAACTCCCTGTCTGGTCGTATGGTATCGACCGATACCAGGGTGGTATCGATCGATACTGAAGGTACAGTGTCAAGTATCTTCGAGTAACTAGCAGCGTGTTTACTCAAGCAAAACTCAGATTCAGTTGAACAAACCAATGCCCTCTTCAGCGGATCCTCAGGGTGCATCTCCAAGAAGTACTCTTCAGCAATGTCCGTGAAAGTTTCAATTAAGAAAGTCTGCCCATCGATGGTTGGTCTCTTCATCATCTTGTCCATTTTAAAAGTCATGATCAAATCACCGATGTTAAGACTTATCTTCCCGTTCCTGCAATCAATCAATGCTCCAGCTATTGCAAGGAATGGTCTGCCCAAGATAAGCGGGTCTTTAGGCTCAGCATCATACTCCAAGACGATGAAATCAGTCGGGATCAAGCAATTCCCGATCTTAATAGGAACATCTTCGAGCAGTCCCTCTGGAAGTCGCACTGAGCGATCAGCAAGTATCAAAGATATCCTAGTGGGTGTGAAGTCTGTCATACCCATCCTCTTGGCAACTGAATATGGCATGAGGTTGACACTCGAGCGAAGATTGAATAGAGAACGCTCGAACCTCTCTGTAAATATCGTGCAATCTAACACAAAACTGCCTGGATCTGAAAGCTTCTTAGGGGGTACATGCTGATAAGATGAACTCCCATAGTTCCTTGTGTATCCACTGCTCTGGAAAGGTTTCTGGCCAAACTAATTTGACCCGGAACCACCTTGATTACCCTCATACTTGAATGCTCCTTGCTGAAAATTGTTGAAGTTCATGTTGATCCACTGATTTCTCTAACCTTGAAAACCAGAACCACCAATGTAGTTAACGTCTTCCACTTCCTCCTCATTGAATATCTCAACATCATCAGCAAAGTGAACAGCTTTAGCTGTCTTGCCCATTAGAAGAATGTGCACTGAATCTAACTTAGCCTGAACCTCAGCAATCTGCGATCCATCTAGATTCTCGGTCTGCTTCCTTCATTCAAAATATGCATGCTTGGTACTATTGCTAGATGCCAAGTTCTCAATGAGCACATCAGCATCTTTAGGATACCTTGTGTTGAAGTTCCCATTACTTGGTTCGTCCAAAGCCATCTGATATCTCCAATCAATTCCTCTGAAAAAGATACCCAACAGCTGAACCTTAGTGAACCCGTGATGTGGGCAATCCCTCTGATACGATTTGAATATGGTCCAAGCCGCTTTAAATGCTTCAGTCGCGCCCTGCGAAAACTGGGAAATCATATTCATGAGCTCCTCGGATCTTGCATCATCGTAGAAGTTATTCAGGAAGGCATTCTTAGTCTCCACCCATGTAGTCAACGATCCAGGCGGCAACTGCTTAAGCCAGTAAGCTGCATCTCCACCAAGAGAGTATGGGAAGAGCTTACAGAAAAGGATGTCATTGGATACTTCATTGTATTTGATGCTTGTTACCAAGTCCTCGAACTTCTCAATGTGATCCATGGGGTGTTCATGAGGAAGACCATGAAAGAGATGCTGACCCACAAGAGTGAAGTAGGCGGGTTTTAGCTCAAAGTCATTCCTCTGAAAAGCAGGAGGGCGAATCGCTGAACGATTGGCATAGAACTGGTCAGGTCTGTTGTATTCTCCAATTGTTCTGCCACGATCAACTACATCATTCCCAACATTCACAACAGCAGCAGGGGCAATGTTGTTTCCATCTCCATCAAGTCGTTGCCCTTTCTCATTGCACAGTTGACCCTCTTGGTCTCTCAAAGTCCCAGCTTCATCACGAATCAATACCATTGGATTGTTCATCTCTGCTTGCTTCTTTGTTTTCCGGATTGTGCGTTCCAAAAGTGCTAGTTCCTCGTTGAAAAGATTAACTAGCGGAGCGTCCTTGTTCCTTCTGGTCTGGCGATTAGGCATACACCTGAAATACAAAAGTCGAGAACGTAAGTAACCGAAATTCACGAGTGGTATCGACCGATACCAATAGGGTATCGATCGATACTCAACGATTTAGACGAAATTCTCAGCTAAAATCTAATGGCGAAATTGAGTCCCCGGCAACGGCGCCAAATTTGATATGCGTAAATTAATACCCTATTAGATACTAAAGCAGTGTTGTAGTAAGGGTAGGGGTCAAACACAAGGACTCACAGAAATCACATAATAGATTATATAGACTCGAATTAAGCTAAACCAGATGACGTAATTAAAAGAAAGTACAAAATTAAATGTGTTGTGAATTCGATTGGGAAAAGGCTAGAGTCAGGGCAGTTCTCAGGAATTCAATGAATGAAAAATAAAATAGCTAACATGATTCAGATTTAGCGCGGTTCTCGAACTCAAATCACTAATGTATAATCGACCAACTCTCGTTGTGAGGACTATCTAAGTCTAGAACCTAGAAAACCAAACGTCTTTGTGAATCCTAACTTCTATTCCATCTTTATCAATCGAGTTTGATATGTTCACAAATCAACTAGACCAAATCTCTTTGCGAATAGTTAATTTGCTCACCTAAGGTTCTGTCACGTAATTAATCGCACTCTCGTGCCTAATCTAATTATCCTAAAATCTAAGTTCAAGGTGATCAATCTAGAATTAGCTTTGGGAACAACCTAGGCGAAGAACTAATTTAGATAATGAATCCTAATCACTAATCAGCCTAGCATTCAATGAAAACCCTTATGAGAACCCTGAATCTAACAAGAGAATTACTCAGACATAGTAATTGAAAACAATAACATGACTGAAATAATACTCAGATTAATAATAAAAAGTAGAGTAACAAGAGGGTTCGAAATTTTCTCTCGGATGAACAGAGTCTCGGACTTGTCTCTCTCACACAATCAAGACCAAAGCGTAATCAAAAATCGTCCCTGCCAAAGTGGCTTAAAAACCTAACTTAAACTCTAAATCACGTTTTAGGCTAAATTGTAAATAATAAAGTCTTCTGAGGTAATTCTGCAATTATTCAACTCTTTAATTAAAGTCGCGATAGTGTCTTGCTGCAGCGAGTATCGACCGATACTAAGGCAGTATCGATCGACACTAATGCTTCAAATCGGGTACTCAGCTACACGACTTCTGTTTCGCTCCAAAATGCTCCAGAAAGCTTCAATATCTCCAATTATGCTCCAAACGTGCTAAAACATGTAAAAGACTCTAAAACACTACAAAATAGTAGAAAGACTCTATAAAACGGACTTATATCATGGTCTAAAAGGGGTAAAAACCATGATATATCAACTTGTAACCGTCGTCAGAAAGGACATCTCCAATCCCCAGAAACATAACAATGAGCTCAGAAACCCGCATCTTGTTGGGTTCCATCTTACACAAGAAAGTGTGGCTCAATGTCTGGGCCAAGCATCGCAGAACAGGGTGGGGAATATCCATTTGAGTCATCGTGCTGCTATTATAGACCACATCTCCAAAGTGAGACCAAAAAGTCTGAAGATCCCTGAACTTCTTAGGGAATTCGTAGCTAGAGAAATCTCTGTGAAACCCATAGATGTCGCAGATCTCCTGAAACGACAGCCTGTATCGCACACCTCGAATCAAAAATGTTAGAATACCCTGCTGCGCTGTGACAGGAGGCTGGCCAGTGTAGTAGACACGGACAGTAGCGAGAAACTGACGAACCAAGTCAGGGTACAGGTCGAACTGCTGTGTAGGCATAGTTCCTAATCCAATCCTCTGGATTAATCCATCAAGCTCCCCACACTACAAGAAAACAGGGTTTTCGCGACTACATAAACAGTCGCAATGTAGTCGCGAAAACTGGTTTTACGACTACATTACGACTAAGTGACATAGTCGGAAATGTTTAGTCGTAAAAACATGTAGTCGCACATCAGTCGTAATTTTACGACTGATTTGCGACCTTGGTGCGATTACTAATTTCATCGCACACTAGTCGCACATCAGTCGTAAATATGTGCGACCATGTACCGACTAAATTAACGACCAATCTGCGACTATATATTGTGTCGTGTAAAAGTCGTTTTGTTGTAGTCGTTAAATAGTCGTGAAAGTTTCCGACTACTTTCTGACTACTATGCGTCTACATAGCGACTGATTTGCGACTAATATGTTAATCCGAATAGCGATTTGGTCATGTTTTACGACTGTGTTGCGACTGAATTGCGACGATGTAGTGACTGATTTGCGACGATGTAGTGACTGATTTGCGACTACGTAGCGACTGATTTTATTGACGAAATTCAAAATGTTAATACTATACCAGTATTGTATTACCTAGCAATTTGTAAATCATATGCAAACTAATAAGAAGACTAGACACTTTAAAATGAAAGAAACATTAATACATAGAAATCATCATACATTATTTTAACATATCAAGTACAAACCGAATACAAAGAAAACTTAATGTTCTAAAGTTCAAAAACATGAAATAAATGATAGACTAGGGTGTAGAATCATCCTGCGGACCAGAATGAGAAGCCATGAAGTCCAGAAAATTTGGATCGGTTTCACGAAGATACCTTTCCACGAGTGAATAATGGTCGAACTTGTCTTTGTGCTCATCTGCAAGTTGGGTAAGCTTGCTTTGGTTGTCAGCCTCACGCAGAGCGTTAGAAGCAGCTTGTTCTTCTATTTGGCGTTGAGCTTCTTCCAACTTATCTTGCAAGGCTTGAAACGATGATGAGCTTTCCTCGAACTTGCGTTTTCCACCAACATGAGACTCTGCGAGGCTTTCTATTCCATATGGGATGCCTCTTTCATCCGTGAAAGTTGACTGCATCAATAAACCATAGATTTATGAAATGCAAATGACAGATTTATGAAATGCAAATGACATAGTTATAAAATGCAAAGGACAGTAATGCAAATTGTAATTTCTTATGAAATGCAAAGGATAGGAATGACATATTTATAAAATGCAAAGGACAGTAATGCAAATGACAGACTTATGAAATGCAAAGGAAAGAAAAACCAAATGACAGGAATGACAGATTTATAAAATGCAAAGGACAGAAAATGAAATATAACATGACTGGATTTTGTATTTACCTGAAGAAAGACTTCGTTGTAGTCCTCTGTGGTTAGCTCTCGCGGTACTGACGTACCGTCTGAAGTTTCAGGCCCGATCTCTTGCATTTTAGCTTGCAGGTTCTTCTCATAAGTGTGGGCAATCCTCACAGCCTTCAGATCAACAAATGTCCCATCTTATTTTGTGTGAGTCTTCACAAAAACCTCACCGATACTAACCGGTCTTCCCAATTCCTCTTCCTGAAAATGTAACATATAAAGTTGTTACATAATAGAAAGTTGCAAAGTATTAGATCTAGAATTTAAACTTACCATTTCTTGTTGGATTTGTTGATAAGACTTTTGGCCTGATACGTGCTTGTGCACACCAAGGCCTTTACGGTCAGATTTTCGAGCATCGGCTGTGGTCTGAGACCTATCTTTTGCTTCGTCAGTGTCCCATTGCTCTGTCATTGTTGTCCACAGAGTAGGGTTAATCCAGTGTGGTCGCTGTCGAGAAGTCCTTGCGGTGCTTACCATATCCTTCATTCGCCTTTGACAAATCCTCTCGAAATGTTGTTGTACAACCCCTGAGATTAATGGATCCCATGTGTGTGTTTTCTACAAGAGAAGTGTGATTCGGGTTAGTGGACATAATAGAAAGAAAGACATATGAAGAAGAGCATGGACAGAAGAGCAATGCTTACCGCGAACTCGACGAAGTACCTTTCCTGTCTATCCCGAGGCACAACAGTCCAACTGTAGTATGGACCATCAAACTTGTTTGTGAACACCTTGGTGATCTTCCTTGTCAGCTTCCCCTTGTCACGGCCAAACCTACACAGAGAAGACATGAATTATCAAACTTGTTTGTGAACACTAACCACATATCAGAGAAGACATGAATGGCAAACTTGTTTGTGAACACTAGTGATGATCCAAAGTAGACAACAGAAAGGAAATTTCAGAGTTAGGAAACTCACACAAACAACAAAGAAATGGCCGGATCCAAGACCAATGTCTGCTCAATTTGTAAAACACAGATGTATGCTCAATTTGTAGCTGATGATATCATTACAACCAAACATAAGCTGATGATATCATTACAAGAGCAATGTCTGCTCAATTTGTAAAACACAGAGCCGGATCCAATCTCAAAAACACAACAGATACATTGACTATCTGATTAATTTCATTTCCTTATATTTGCCACATTTTCTTCACTACACAATAAGACAGAATAGGCTTCCAATGATGATTCGCAGAACAAGTGACAACAACAACAATTCGCAGAACACAAGCAATTTCTAAACACAAGCAGTATCAGGAAACACAAGCAATATCAACAAACTAACAAACTGTATTATCCATTTCATAAACTACATAATCATGTCTCGGAATGGAAACTAACAAAGACTCATGAATTTAGACAGGAATGGATAGAAACTTACCAAGTGGTGTTTGGCGGCTGAGGGCGTGTCGGAGATAGCACGGTTGTATACTCTTGCCGGTTAGGCACCCTTAGCAGCGCCTCAAGCACCCTAAGTTGCTCTTCCTGGAGATCGGCTCCAATCTGTGCATTGTCGTCAATGGGATTAACTTCAAAGTTGTTGGAGTTATGAGCTTCAGACGACTGATGGCTGTGACCGTCGGAGTTATGCAGAGGAACACTCGGATTCGCATGTCTTGGAGTAGGTGGTTCTGAGGATTGTTGGAAAAGCTCTGTAGGCGGTGGAAAGTCCCGGACATTTGGTGCAGACCTTGCCGGTTGAGTCTGCACGGGGTTCGGAGGTGGTGACGACAGATTTGGAAGAACATAGGCCGCCGGGGTAAAGGTGTACTGCGCCGGTAATCGCGACGAAGCTCCGGGTCGTTGGGAAACGTTGGGAACGAGTTTTTTTCGACGTCCCCCACCGTTCTTATCTGCCGGCATCGTGTGACTCAAGACTCGCCGGAAAATTGAAAGGAGATGAAGAGATTCGACGGTAAAATTGAAAGGAGATGAACAGATGGCGAAGAGGCGATTGAAAGGGATTTCGATTAATCAGAGACGAAGGTGAGGGACTTAGGGTTTCGTAGGTTTATTTTTTATCTTTTGGGGTATAGTTAAGTATTATTATGTGCGAGATATAACAATTAGTTACTTTGGCATAATGGTAAAACTCAGAAAAATTTCCCTTCCATACCACGGTTCGAATCTTGGTGAGGACAAGTCTTTATTTTTTTTAAGTTGAATGAAAAGTTATATAGTTAAGTATTATTATGTGTGATAGATAGCAATTAGTTACTTAGGCATAACGGTTAAACACCGAAATTGTAACATAAGTAACATAGTAATTAGTACGGTTCTTCGTCTTCTGATTCTTCATCAGAAGACGACAAATTACAACGAAATTCATCTTCTGGTTCTGCATCTCCGACATCGTAATCGAGGTTTATTTGGTCTCCTTGTACAAAATTGTCGAGTACGAGATCTTCAATTGTAGTCATCAATATAGCATCATCATTTTCTATTTGCAAAAGAGTCGGTTCTTTTTTTTCATATTCCCCTTAAATGTTTCCCCTCGGCTTCACTTTTAGAACATTGAGCCACAACTGCTTTGGTTTCTTTATGTATGGGTACGGAATATAACAAACTTGATCCGCTTGCGAGGCTGTTTGCAATATAAAAATGTATATATAAGTTATACATCAGTATATATATGTATATATATATGATACCGCGACATTAATAAGTACGTACCTAGAATAAATGGTTCGTATTTATTGTATTTTCTCGATGAAAGAATGTCTACAACACCACCATTGCTTCTCCGAGTGCCTCTACCGATAACAGGGTCATACTAATTACACTTAAAAAGTGTGATTCTCAAATTGACCATCCCCTCGTACTCGAGTTCTATGATATCATTTAAGGTCCCGTAGAAATCCGCTTCATCAGATGCATCAGTGTAATTTTGACCTTTAACACAGACCCCGTAGTTACATGTCTTTCGTCCAGCGCCGTGAGTCTGCGTATGAAACAAATAGCCTCTTGTAAAATAAATTGGCCATGTTTTGACCTTATTCAAAGGCCCACGCACTATCTCTTGAACCCAAGTAGGAAATGGATTCGGGTCGTTCCAGTAAGTAACCTGCATATATATAAAAAATAGCGTAAATATATATAAGTATAAATATATGCATAGTTATGAATATTTTTTAGACATACATATTTTTTCACCCATAAATGATATTCGTCAGCTCTTTTCGCAGAGACTTCTTTTTCCGAAAGTCCCGGATATTTTGCAGAAATAAATTCCTCGAACATTCTACACAAGACCAACATAAATATGAGAAATTAAACAAGAAATATATATTAAAACGCAATATGGGAGAGATGCCAACTTATATATATATATACCTCTCAATTAGCTGAAAATATTCACAATTTCTTAAAACATATGCATGTGCGCATTGGTAGTCTCTTTCTGAGAGCCATATTTCATGCATTTCTCCACTAGGACGCCCTACGTGAGTAAATATAGAAGGTACTCCTGGGACATGATATACAGGGACTTCACCTCCGTCGAATCTTGTTAATCTGACCAAACGAGTGAAAAAGTTATTCACATTAAAATACATAGCATGTGTATACAAATTAAATGGCAAAGTGGGCATGATGTGATTGATTTTAGCAGTTACCTTGATTTCGTTTGGATATTCGCAGCAAAGTAATGCTCTGAGAAATAAGCAATCTCGTCATTGATATATGATTCAACAATCGATCCTGCCACATATCTTTTGTTCTTTGCTTTCTCTTTTAACTTTTTGAAAAACCTTTCAAAAGGATACATCCACCTATACTGGACAGGGCCTCCTAATTCAACTTCATAGGGGAGATGTATAGGAAGGTGCTCCATCACATCGAAAAATGAAGGTGGAAAGATCTTTTCTAAATTGCATAGTATTAAAACTATGTTCTGTTTTAGAATTTGAATGCGACTTGTATGCAAAGTTCTCGAACATAAGTCCCGGAAAAATGTTCCAACCCCTACAATATACGTGAAAATTGCATGAGGTTACTATATAAGTTACTATTATATATCTATATAAAGAAATAATCGTAATTAGTACCTGATAACGCAAGGTGTACATTCCGGTCTAGGAGTTCTGCAAAGATAAATGGAAGTAACCGCTCCATAAAAACATGGCAGTCATGACTCTTCATGCCTGAAAACTTTTGGTTGTTCATATCAACACATGTAGCTAAGTCTGAAGAATAACCATCTGGAAATTTCACTGCATGTTTCACACATTCCAATAAACGTTTTCTGGCTTCTTCTGTCAATGTGAAGGCTGGGAATGGAGCTTTACCCTCACTATCAATATGTAAGTGTGGCCGAGAACAAAATTGTTCTATATCCAATCTTGACATGATGTTGTCTTTCGATGTAAGTGTGGCCGAGAACACTCATAAGAGTATACATGATGTTGTCAAAAAAGTTCTTCTCTATATGCATCACATCAAGACAATGACGGAGATTGAGGTCCCTCCAGTACGGCAGCTCCCAGAATATGCTTTCCTTGTGCCAGTTATGTTGCTTCCCATAACCCGGCTTCTTCTTTTCGTGACCATTTCCACCGACGTCCTTTGTTTTCGATGGACTTACACCAGCCAACCGCTCGTAATAAACTTGCTCACCTGTCAACGACGGAGTTGGATACTCTCTCGAAGCGTCTTTTCCCTTTAGGAAGTCTTTTTTATTCCTCCTCAGTGGATGACCATGAGGAAGAAATCTTCGGTGACAATCAAACCAACACGTCTTCCTTCCCTTAGGTGGATAAAAAGACTTTGTATCTTCCATGCAAACTGGACAAGACAATTTACCATGGGTTGTCCATCCGGATAACATGCTATACGCCGGAAAGTCGCTTATCGTCCACATCAACACTGCTTTTAGATTGAAATTTTGATTCAAGGACACATCGTATGCATCGACGCCATTAGACCACAACTCTTTTAACTACTCAATGAGAGGTCGGAGGAAGATATCAAGACTAGCTCGCGGATGATTTGGCCCAGAATTCAGAATTCAAAATTGTAAGAAATAAATACTCTGTATTCATGCACATACCAGGGGGTAAATTATATGGAGTCAAGATGACAGGCCACAACGAATGATTACGAGACATGCCAAATGGATTGAACCCATCCGTACATAATCCAAGATAAACGTTACGGGGTTCTTCCGCAAACCGGGGATTTTGCTCCTGAAAATATCTCCCCTCGGCCGCATCAGAAGGATGACCCATTTCTCCCTCATTTGCTTGGTGCTCGGCATGCCATCGCATTGCCGCTGTAGTCTTCTCACTTTGATACATTCTCTTTAATCTGTCAGCAATAGGTAGATACCACATACGACTGTATGGTACTTTGGTTCTACGTCGGACGTTCTTAGGCTTCCATCTTTCTGCACCACAAAACCGACATTTATCCTCCTTCTCGTCCACTTTCCAGAAGATCATACAATTGTTAATACAAACATCAATTGTATGATATGGGAGACCTAAATTGCGCATCAATTTTTTTTGTCTCGTAATGTGAACCGGTTGACTTGTTTCCTTCTGGTAAATAGTCTGTCAAGATTCCGCAAACCGAATCCCCAAACTTTTCACTCATATTATACTCTGCCTTATTCTGCATGACTCGAGCAGCTAAGGATAACTGTGAGTGACCTTCACGACAACCATCATATAATGGAGTATTCGCTCCTTCTAACAAGTCATAGAATTTATTTGAATGGTTACGTACCAGTTCTTCTACATTCTGGTAACTACCATCCTGATGATAGTTATCAAAACTCACGTTATCACGAAATGCATCATTCACCATATCCACATATCTATCTTCTACTACATTACCCACTTCTTCACTCCCACTTAAATGCGTCGGATCAACATAACTCGTTCCTAAATCCATATTGATTTCTTCTCCATGCTTATACCAAACATGATAATCTGGCATAAATCCTCTACTATATAGATGATTCCAAATTCTAGTCCCCGGGAGAAATTTGTCGTTCTTGCAAACATTACAAGGGCAGTAAAACTTACCCCCATTGCTCTGCGCTAGAGGCTGGTTATTTGCAAATGCCATGAATTGTTCCACCCCCGTGCCGAACTCTACCGAGAAATTTCCCATCTCTTCATCGATCCGCTTATACATCCACTCCCGAAAATTACTATAATTGTAATTTCCCGACATTATAAAAAAAAACTGTTTCCCTTCTAAATTTCGTGTTTTTTTTAAGAGAAAGGATATTGTGAGAATGAGGAGATCGATGGTCTGAAGTTTTCATTTATAGACAATTTTCCGACTGATTTGCGACTAAATAGCGACTGTTGTACGACTACGAGTTGTAGTCGCAAAAATTAGGTACAAGTAGGTTCAACAACACGACTTCAGCTTCTGCTCCAAACTGCTCCAGAAAGCTCCAATAACTCCAATTAGGCTCCAAACATGCTAGAACCTGTAAAAGACTCTAAAATACTACAAAACACAAGAAAGACTCTATAAAAAGGACTTATATCATGCCCTAAACAGGGTAAAAACCATGATATATCAATAGCCTCAGGTGGTGCGTCGCGTAGATGTCTACCGGAATTCACTATAGGGTATGGAGAATTTGCGGTCTGGATCATGTAGGGATCCTTGGTATGACAAGCGATAACTGTTCCCACTTTCCACTCCTTGTCATCGAAGTACTCGATCCGATCACCTAACTTGTATGCTCTTGCAGGTTGAGTAGAGCTGAAAGCAACATCAGTACGTGCTCTCTTCTTAGGTGCCATCAGCATCATCAACAAACAGAGAACAAATCATAAATCCAAAGTATCTCTCAACCAAAGCAAAAACGATCAAAGCAGATAGGTAGCATCGACCGACACCAAGTGGTGTCGATCGACACTCAAGCAGGTATCGAGCATCACGAAGCAGAGCAAATCAGCGAATCCCAAAATCAAAAATTTATGACATTGAAGCACAAGGTAAGGTTCGACTAGGCTTAGAATGACACCAGCAAGTGATAATCGTACAATAAAACGATTTCTCAAAGCCTAAAAATCAAAAATCCAACCTTTGGTCACGAATTGAAAAGAGGAAAATCGTGTTTCATACCTTGGATATCGAATGAATGAGTGGGAGAATGAGATAGAGCACAAAAATCCACACAGAATAGCCTCAAAAATCACTCAAATCCGTTGAGAAACGAAAATTTGGTGATTTATAGGGGAGTGGAATGCTTGTGTGTCGGTCGATGGGTATGAGAAAGAGAAAAGGAAAAACCGTAGGGTTTAAAGGAAACTTACCTTTTCGTGGAGTGTCGACCGATACCCAGGTGGTATCGATCGATACTGAGAAAGAAGCAGCAATTGTACGCACAATCAGCGTCGACCGACACCCAGGTGGTATATAAAAGACTTATGTACAGACTTACCAGTGGGTTGCCTCCGACCAAGCGCTTGTTTAACGTCAATAGCTTGATTGTACTGCCTTTCAGGCAGTGGGTGCATCATCCAGAGACATCATGTGTCCATCTGGCATCTCAGCTTTTCGAAAGTTGTGTTTCACCCTTTGTCCATTGACAATAAACTCTTCGCCTTAAGGATTAGTCAGGATAATTGGGCCATGTGGTCTAACCTCCTTAACTGTGAAAGGACCTGACGAACGAGAACGCAATTTACTAGGAAACAAATGTAAACGAGAGTTATACAGAAGTACATGATCGTTGGGTTCAAAGATTCGGTTGAGGATCTTCCTATCATGGTACGCCTTAGTCCTCTCCTTATACAGGTTAGAGCTCTCATATGCATGGTGCCTAATCTCATCCAGCTCGTTCAACTGAATCAATCGCCTTTCAGCAGCAGGCTTGATGTCGAAATTCAGCAACTTTGTAGCCCTTGCTGCTTTGTGCTCGATCTCTACAAGCAGGTGACAGGATTTTCCATACAGCAAGTGAAACGGTGTAGTACCCAATGGTGTCTTATAAGCAGTCCTGTATGCCCATAGTGCATCGTCCAGTTTCGTAGACCAATCCTTCCTAGAAGTACCCACTGTCTTCTCCAGAATCTCCTTGATCTGCCGGTTGGTAACCTCAACCGGTCCACTGGTCTGGGGATGATAAGGAGTTGCAACGCGATGATTCACACCATGCTTTCGCAGTAACTTCTCGAAAATCTTGTTGATAAAATGGCTTTCACCATCACTTATAACAATATGAGGCACTCCAAATCGTGGGAAGATGATGGTCTTAAACAGCTTAATGACCACCGAAGAGTCGTTGGTTGGACTAGCAATTTCCTCCACCCACTTGGAGACATAGTCCACAGCAACCAAAATGTACTCGTTCTTGTATGACGGAGGGAAAGGGCCCATAAAATCAATGCCCCATCAATCAAAAACTTCAACCTCAATGATGAAATTATGTGGCATCTCATTTCGCTTACTTATTTTTCCTCTCCTCTGATAAACATCACACTGCGAGATGAAGGTATGAGCATCCTTAAACATGGTGGGCCACCAGAAGCCTGCTTGCAGAAACTTGGACACTGTCTTGAAAGTAGCAAAGTGTCCAACATACTCAGAACCATGACAATGAAACAAAATCGCAGGAACCTCTGACTCATCAACGCATCTCATGTAGATACCATCAGAACAGTGCTTGTACAGGTAAGGCTCATCCCAGAAGTAGCGCCGTATGTCTCGCATAAACTTCTTCTTGGTGTATTTTGATAGGTGCTTTGGCTCTGTCCCAGCAGCGAGGTAGTTGGCAATGTCAGCATACAATGGAAAATCAGAATCTGCTGCAGCAACGAGATAGTCTTCAGAAATACCAAGATGTTCCAGAGTCAAAACAGGGTCGGGAATCGTATGGTGTCGAACGACACTAGGAGAGTGTTGATCGATACCCAACCCAGCAATTCGTGGGAATTGCAGAATTTTGGTGAAACGACTTTGAAACCCATTTTCGATGAAGTAAATGGCTTCCTCTGGTAGTTGATCATCAATAGGCACATCAGCATCTATCCTCATCCTCGAAAGATGATCAGCAACTCCATTCTCCACTCCTTTCTTGTCTTTAACCTCAATATCGAACCCTTGGAGTAAAAGTACCCAACGACAAAGGTGAGGCTTGAGATCCTTGTTCTGCATCAGATACTTGAGAGTAGCATGATCAGTATGAACATTCACTTTACTCCCAATCAAGTATGGTCGAAATTTGTCAAAAGAGAACACGACTACGAGTAATTCCTTCTCTGTCGTGATGTAGTTCCTCTGAGCATCATCCAACGTCTTGCTGGCGTAGTGGATGACATGCATCCTCTTATATTTCCTCTGACCCAGAACAGAACCCACATCATAATCGCTAGCATCGCACATAATAAAATGTAGAGAAACAAAAGGGTTCGAAATCTTTTCTCGGACGAACAGAGTCTTCGACTTGTCTCCCTTCGAAAGCTCTCTCCAAAACTAGAATAAACTCAAAAAGAACGTAATAGAATTCTCCTCGCCAAAGCGACTCAAAAACCTAATTAATACTCTAAAACACGTTTTGGGGTCTTCTTGTAAATATTAAAGTCTTCTGGGTAAATTATGCAATTCTTCAGACTTCATAAGTCGCGACTTCGCAACCCTCCTCGATGGGTGTCGATCGATACTGGGGGGTATCGATCGATACTGGGGGGGTATCGATCGATGCTCGACTCTTCAATTCGGGTACTCAGCAACACAACTCCTGTTTCGCTCCAAAATGCACTAGAAAGCTCCAATATCTCTAATTATGCTCCAAACATGCTAAAACTTGTAAAAGACTCTAAAAGACTCCAAAATATTATAAAGACTCTATAAAACGGACTTATATCATGGCTTAAACGGGGTAAAAACCATGATATATCAGGCGCCAAAACTTATAAATTTTTTTTGTTGCCAAAACTTCTAAATATTATTTTCAAACGCAAAACTAAAAAAAAATAAGAAGCTAACATCTGAATGTTGCATCTTAATGATTAATCTGGATGCAACATCCAAATGGTAAAACGAATGGGCCCACAATCCTCCAAATTTTCAAAGTTGTTCAGCCAATTCCTCACTGGGGGTGCTAATGAGATTGGCAATTTCTTTGCTCTTTCCTATTTGACAGATTGGCAACACTTATGTATAATTTGATGGTTTAAGCCATTTAAAATTTTAAGAGATCTCTAATACAAGTGTTGGATAGAAGGATATGCAAATCTATATATTTTAGGCATACAACAGTCATAAGTGTTGGACTAAGACACAAATCTGTCATGAAACTTATGCACTTTCTTTGGAGGAGATGAAATTCTCATCTTCAGGTAAAGAAGATTGAGGCATAGGAGATGCAGATAAATGCAAAATATACTTGGGAGGAGCTTCAAGAGCACTTAAGCTTCCCTCCATCATCTCAACAACCCTGTTCATCGATGGACGATCTGATGGACATGCTTGAATACATGACAATCCCACAAGAACCATCTTCTCCGTAAACTTTTTATCTTCGTCTTCTGTTATCTGATCATCGAGAAGCCTTTTACAATCTCCCTTTTCAAGACCCTTGTAGATCCAATCTGGGAAATACATTGAACTGTTGTTGTTGTTGGATACAAAGTTCGTCTATCTTGCTCCTATCATTTCAAGTACCAACATTCCATAACTATAAACATCTGACTTGTGAGATACTCTTCCATACATTCTAGAAAACACTTCTGGTGCGATGTACCCAATGGTCCATCTCATCTCTGATATCCATAAGACACTTTCTTTACTCCCACAAAGCCTGGAAAGTCCAATATCAGAGATCTTTGGACAAAGATCTTTTCCCAACAGTATGTTTTGTGGTTTAATGTCGAAATGAACAATCCTTGTCTTGCAAGCACAGTGCAAGTATTGAAGGCCTCGTGCAACTCCAAGTGCAATATCATACATCTTCCTCAGGTCAATGCGCAATGAGGCCTCTCTCGATATGACCTTATCGAGCGACCCATTCTCCATGAATTCATATATAATCGCTCTTTTGGACCCTTCGTAGCAAAAGCCTAGCAGAGAAACAATATGAACATAAGATGTTCTGCTCATACACGCCACTTCGTTACTAAAATCTTCACTGTTTTTCTTTGACTCTTTT